>JANTOQ010082936.1:4673-16884 GCA_027564595.1 Bythotiara depressa | reverse complement strand
AATAAGAAAGTTCCCCTGGAATAAACTTTCCCATAAAAACGCGATAGTGTCTTCCGCTAAAAACACCAAAATTCTACTTCCGTGAAAGTTTATTACCGCGAAGATTAAGTTTAAAACCCGGGGGAAAGGATATTCCGTGTATTGGTCCATTTGAAGATATATATCCCCTTGTTATCACAACAATTAATAGCTGTCCTACTGGCATGTTAGTTGCCCGAAGAGGAAGGAATACTTCCGCGTCAAGAACGTGACGAATCTGACTGGGAAATCGACGGACGGGTATTCTTCGATGATATTAGTATTGAGTGAATTCTGTTGGGTTTTTTTTGGGAAAAAATAGAAGTATCTCCTTAACACATAGTCTTTTTACGCGACGTTTATTTCTTCGAAAAATCTAAAAAGAAGCAATCCACGAAAGTTAATTCCAAAATGTTCGTGGCATTTTTCGGATGGCGAAACAATTGAAAATATATATATGAACCTTCTGTTAAACAACCACACGTTATACCATTTTAATACCTGGGGTCCTTTTTCTTCATCCAACTCGATAGCCATGACAGCTGTCGCTCCTTCTTCATTAACAGTACAATCATTTCCCAGCCAAAAGAAATAACAACATCGTTCCATTCCGCCAGCTTTTAAAGGATCATCACAGTTCCTTAATGCTCGGACTTTCACAACTCTGTATTGCCAGCGAATTACGTATCCTTCACCTGGATAAAAAACAAATATTCACACGTCAATCATTCTTCAAGGGAGATGCTTATTGGCTAATCATTGCTGATGAAATAATTCGCTGAAAAATCACCGATTTTCACACATTGAAACACTGCAAAATCACAACAACAAAAAACAGATACAATAAAAGTTTATGAAACATGAATAAATACCATATTTCTTCTAGAACCCAGTCTCTTTTAGCCCCTCTCTAAAAGGCCTCTCTTAGAGGGTACAGAGTTTAATAACCCTGGGTTGTACGTGGTAAAACAGTTATGTGAAACAAATAATAATACACAAATACTGTTAACAATATACAAGTAATAAGTTTGTGATAAACTTATGTATGTGTAATTAAATGTACCGAAATTAATTACTGCTTCTTTAAAACACAATCAATGCAAGAGCAATTAAACAGACAGCAAGAAAAACCCACCAGAATGGAACTGTCCAAAGCTTTCATCAGGGAGTAGTATATGGTTATTTTCACTAACATGCCATGTCTTCACGTCAATTGTAATAATATGGTACCCATCCATTCCCTTGGGTATACCACGTCCACGTCCTACATCAAGGTTTTCAAGTATCATCTTCTGGAGAGGAGGTCTTTTAACCATTGTTATTGGATCAACAGGGATAACATTGATTTCTGTGGAGACAACCTTTAAACAAATAAAAACTTATAACAATTTATACCTTTATATACTGGAGGCATAAGCAATGGTAAAAAGTATTAGAACGATTTGTTATAACTTCGTTCATCGTAGCCTTAAAAGAAAGTAATTATCACTAACTCGCCAAAGGAATGATTTAAATAAAACACTGGAGTAAACATTTTGAATTTTTTTTATTTTATTAAAGAATAACAAATTAATCATACGTTCTTCAAGAAAGTATAAAACTAGTTTTCTTAGGTTTAACATTTCCAATGCGGATATAATCTAGATTAACTTTTAAAAGTGACATTTTCACCAATCAATGAAAGATTGTTGCTACTGATTTATTGACATGGGTTATCCACAAATTTGTTGTCTAAAGAACTTGAATGAATAAATTCAATGTTGAACCAAGACGTCTGATTTCATCAAAATCTCTGATTTAGAAACCAGTTCACCTTATTATTAATAAAGTAATTTTGAGAGAAACTTGGTATCATATTCTTCTTGTTTTTGTTCTCAGCTCCCAGCTCAGAGAGCTTTACAACCACGCACATTGCACAACACGGCACCACAGGAGCACACTCACATATCGCATTATAGGCATCACTTGTGGCGCACACAAACATATCTGACATATGGTTCTAGCGAAGAGTCGAACCCACAAACCTTGGATTGCAAGTTCAACTCGCTCACTACTGTGCCACAGCAAAGCAAAATTATATTTATATATTCTTTCAATTCCAATTACCTTGGTCGCCTCTCCAACAGATTCAGGTCCACCCTTCATTCGTATGATTCGAGAATCATCAGGCCAATCGCAGAACTTCTCTTTAAATATAACCCATTCAGAACCTTCAAAGAGATTTAACAATAATGCATGATCAGGTCTTGGTACCATTTCCCGTTTCTGATGGCGTCCCTGTTGAACACTGGCACGTCGATGTTGCTTACTACCACGTCGACCATGGTGGGGGATTGCTCCAGCAGCTATAGATATTTTACGTGATTTCCCAAAGTGAGGTTGATGCAATGGGCTTGACTCAAGAATTAACTGATAATAACCATCATTAAACCTTTCCGCAGCTAATGTTTGAATTATTTTTCTTTGCTGAGATGTAGTTTGTCGACCAACCCACACATAAAACTCAGTGATGAAGTCAAAAACAAAAACCTATAAAATTAAAATAAATATTTATACTTTTCTATTTGTTGTTTATTTGTGATCTCTATAGATTGCTTCACGTAACTTTAATCACTGATAGGGATGAGAGTACTATAATCTGATTACAGATTACGATGCAATAATCTTAAAGAAAACTATAGGATTTTATTTGATACGTAGAAATAGAACGTTTAAACACTCTTTCGAAGAAAGAAATAGATAACAGTATGTCAAGCCTGATTTCCATAGCTTCTTAACTCCACGACAAAGGCTAAGGTATTTAGGATTTTGTCCTAATTGCAGTTACTGTGCATGCGTATTTGTTTGGAATGGCAGTAACCGACAGTGGTAAACAAACGCATAAATGCATAAAGCTGGATTTTCGTATACATAAAAATGACACGCGAGCTATTTTTGAAGGAATTCTGATTCGCTCAAAGTTGAATGTAAAACGTAGGAACATGTTCTAGTTTTAAGTACTCGCTCGACTTAAAAGAATAGAAAACGGCCCAAAAACGTAGCGTGCGCAAACGTTATTTGAATGGAAATCCAGCTTTACTAGCTTGTTAAAATGTAGACATGCACATTGTAATTTTAAAAATTATATAGGAACAAATTTATAACAAGAACATTACTGAGCATAATGCTTGATAATATATTAACTTTGTATAATCATTTAATTCGCAAAAGCTAGCCAATCGCTGTCAACCCAAAGTTATAGAGTTGATGTGCTTCAAGAGCTTCTGATAAAACAAACTTCGCAAATAAATTCGCAGAGATACTATTAACAGAATTTCTGTTAACCTTGGAAAGAAAAACAAATAAACATAATATAACTTACAGAGTCAGTTTGCAGTATCTCTTTGCTTGGCATTCTGTGGCACATTGAATCCAGTGGAATGAGTACAGGAGGATCACTGACTTCACATACCACATATGTCATATAAGCAGATATCATCGTTTTTTCAAAGTCTTCGTCATTTACAATGGATTCTAGGAACAAAGTGGAAAAATGAATAAAGTTCAAAATACACTTTCAGAATGGAAAGGGCCAAAACCATATAAACTGGAAACATACATTTAAAACTGTTCATATAATTAATATTGTGACCAATACATTGATTGTAAGCAAGAAATAAAATAAATTGCTAATTAAAACGTTTTTTTCAGTTTCGACAGTTTCTTCGGAGTGCATCAATTTGTGAGAACAGTGTATCTAACAATACATTGAGGATATTACATGGGTTGTGGAGTATTCTTCTGAGGGTTTAGATGGAGTTTACATGGATTGTGGAGCATTCAAAACAGGAGATGGAAAATTTATCACACTTGGCCAGTAGTGAAAATTCCTCAGTAGATGCCAAATAAAATTTATTAGATATGAAATTATTTTTGTACTGATACTAAATGTGTTTGATTAGAAACAAAGAAGTTGATTATGTAAGTTAAAGGAGAGTTTTTCCGATGAAATTAACCATGGGCAAGATCATGAAGTTAAGGAGTATTCCCAACTTAAATCGTCTAAAACATTGGAATGGCAAAACCATTTGACATGAATTAAAAAGTGTTTATGTTATATTTTAAAGCTCTATAAATTAGATTACATTAGAAAAAAAACAAATGTGACATTAATTTTCCTTTAAATACACTACATATTTAAGACTCAATTTCTCCTTAAACTCTATCCCAAACTTTGTCATCAGTTTTTATTAATTATAATAATTTTGCAATATTATTAATAAGAGTTATTTATAGAATAAATTTATTTTGTTTACAGCTTGTGGTCTGCTTTTGAAAATGATAACATATAAAAAATACTTATATGATAACATGAAAGTAATTTATGCCACCCATTAACAAAAGATGGCACCCAGCTATCAAGCTGACCAAGGAAAGTAAATAAAAGACTGTAAATGGTAGCAAAATCTTTTATTGCACATACTTTAAATAAGATCTTTATAAGCTTTAGAGTTAACCTTTTAATGCATAGTGCCCCCGGAAAGAAACCAAATCATGGTCAATTCTTTGCAGTTTTGCTTTTTTTCCAGGGGGTAAATTATTGGAAATATAATATAAAATAAATTTGGTAAATTTGACAAGACACCCTGTTTCCTCATAAAAACCATATAAAGGTTTCCAATGCGAACTTTAATATAACCAGGAGGTATGCTTATGCATTTAAAGAGTTAATGAATGTAGTAGGCAAGTATGATAAGATTCAATGTTTTTATAACTTCCTTATCTCATAATGTAGATTGCACAACTCCGGTTTTGGCATGAATTGACATTATTGCATTGTCTTTTTGGCATGGCTTGACACTAATGTCAATATTTGTTCTTGATTCTACATACAAGATGGTAAGACATACACAGCATAAAGAAAACAATACTCTACCACAACTGGTCACATGACCCTTCACTCATACAACCAGACTTTTTTTTAAATAAACAATTGATTGGTTATTTTTTAGTTTCAATTTAAAAAATTTTCTGCAGCCAATCAAAATTAAGTATTGGTGGGGTATGCAGTATAACAATGCACAGGTCCTATTCTAGATCGAGTGAGGGTCCATATATCGGATGCTGCCCTTGTGAAATTCCTAGAAAAAGTGGCTTTTTTCTTTAAAATTAACACAATTTTGAAAAAAATGACAAAAATTGACGATTTTGTGTCCTTTTTCACTACTACCTGACTCTTCCCTAAAGTTCTAGAATACCCCTTGATGCAATAACATTGCTTTAGCAGCATTCTAATTGCTTAGATAAGTAATTCACCAAAAACAAATTTAACATAACAGGAAACTTGGTTAAATATCTAAACAAAACACAACATACTCCTTAAATCAATTCCAGCAGAAGGATCACCACTAATCGCACGGATGATTTTACTTTCCATTGGTCCTCCCTGATCAATGTACACTACTTCAAACGCCTTACAACCCATTTCTTTCTTCTGGCAAATACGAGATGCAATTTCAGCGGCCTATAAAACATTGTTTTTGTCAGTTATATGTACATACATTTTCTCATACCTGTTCCTGTCCACTGAGTCTTAATGTTTCGCTGTTTCCAACAAATTTAATTAAATACTACTTCTCTCTTACATCCTGAATTGTATTATGGAAAAATTTACTTCAAAGAGATAATAAAATATTCAATAATTTTCACAACTAAAACAAAAACAAACATGAAGTAAGATTTCTATGAGTTTGTGACTTTTATAAATACTTTACAATATTACCTTTGCTCTTTCAATTACATTTGCTTGTGAACCATTCCAACAACAAAGCTCTTTAGGTGTAATGGCAATGAAACAATCATTAAAATGAAGTGATTCTACTTTAAACTCTACAACAGTTGTCTGTACCTTCTTTCTACCTAAATAATAAAATGACAAAGCATTTTAAAAACAAATTTGATAACAGCTAATTCATAAATGACACAATTCTATTATTTTTATGTTGAAAAATCATGAAAGAGCTATGTATGCAAAATTTTGAGGAACAAACAGAAAAAAAAAGTTTACAAAAAGTTTATTCAGTCATAAACAGAGAAATTTATTTAAAGTATATTACAACAGTGTTGAAATAACATAGGTGACTAGTACATACATTTCATGAGCAAAATTACACTTTTTATTGCTTTGGGGGGCTTTATACTATAGTACATTTAGGGCCTACCTTTCACTTGTAGTAAAAGGAAGGAAACATCACTCATTTCAAAATTATCAGCCAATACTTCTGTCTTCTTTCCTACTTCAATTTTACGAAGTTTTGTTTTCGTGAAATCAACTGTCACTCTTAGTGCACTTATTGCTTCATCAGCTAGATCTGCTCTCTTTGCTAAAATAAAAATGCCATTATGAAAGGTAGCAGAAACAATGCAAATGATTAAAATGGTATGTAAATATATCATGGTCATTGGAAAAGGGAATCATCGAGAATGACATATTCATTTGATTGTGGATCCATCATGAATGTTTCAAGGACCTTTTTTTTTCCAATTATTTGGGTGGGTGCACTTTCAAGTGACTTCCTCTAACTGAAATTCACCATCATTGTCATCATACAAATAAAATTTATCATCACTGTCAGTATTTTTCTGTCATTAGATAGCCTGGTACCTTTGGGACCTTTAATGGTTAATCACACATGAGCACTTATTTGAGTGCGTACTCTTTCGAAGGAACATTCATAGAACATACGAGTGATCCCACTTAATGAACAAATGAATATGGTTATACCATATGGGGCATTCCATATAAATGTAACCACACTGGAAGTTTTTTTTTATAGATTTTTCTGAAATTTTACCAGATTCAATTGTGGATTTTGTCCATTTGAATAGACAAAATCCACAATTTTAGTGTTAAAAACCCACTGTGCTCTCCGTTGAGGAACCTTTTAAAATTTGACATTGTCTATAATTGTGGATATTGTTTTTAAATAGAATAGACACAATCCACAATTTTAGTGTTCAAAACCCACTGCACTCTCCATTGTAGAACCTTTTAAAATTTTGCATTGTCTAAAATTGTGGATATTTTTTTTTTTTTAACTTCCAGGGTAGTATATAACATTTACATGGAATGCGCCATCATTATTTAGATATGATAATAATAAAGATATAATTATAAAGTACATATGAGGAAGTACACACTTTTGTTATTGTATGTTCTATGTATATACTCTCCTTCAGTGTAGAATTGGTAAAACAGCAAATTATGAGGAAGTAAAGAAATTCATATAAACTTACATAACTTATCATTTGAATTCTGTTTATGTTCAGCTGTTTGTTTCAATCCTTTATATACTTCAACAACAGGATGACGATTTTTCTTGTCCTAAACATAAAACAATACAACTGGATTACTGTACCTCGTGAAAAAATTGATTTTCTGTTTAGTGTTTCCAATGGAAAAGTAACATAGAGATGCTAAAAATGTGGTGGAATTTTATTCTGACAAAAGAAAGATATGGTACTATTTTGGATTTTTGGGATAAGAAGAGTTCGGTTTCCTCTCAATTTTCTTTCCGTCACTTATTTTATATATTATAATATTAAGTTCTGCTTTAGCACACTTATTATGTAGAAGCTAACTGATAATCTACCTGTATAATTTGTATTGTAGACAATCTTTCTTAAACAGAGAAATTATTTCATTTTCCAAAGCACAAGTCCATGTCTCTTTATACATGCTGCTGTATTATTATTATTCTAAACATTTTTTCGTAAATTATTTACATTATGTAGTATAAAAACAAGATTTCAACATTGTTTTACAAATTTGTTCCATTCTTTCCTGTTTTTGGCCATATCGTAGGCTTCCTCCCATTTTATATTGTATTCTTGGAATCGTTTTTTCATCATTGATATCCATGTCGTTTTCTGTCGTCCTCTCGGTCGGATTGTCGGTTTGAGAGTGTGATGTAATGCTATTTTTGCTGGAGTGTTGTATGGCAATCGGGACATATGACCAAACCATTTTAGTTGTCGTTTTTTTACTGCGATGCTCCAGGGTGTTTCATTCGTAGTTTCATACAATATGCTGCTGTATAACATTTTTAATTTGCTTATGAACATTATGGGAACAACAATTTTATGCCGAGAAAGACAAAGAAATGAACTTCATTCAGCACCTACATACAGTACACTTTTCCAATCCAAAAACACATGGTTCTTTGCTCAATTACCCAGTGAAAAAGCAATGACATAATCTGATTGGATAAAACATTTAGTTTAACTAAACACAAACCGTTATTCAAATTACATGTCAATACAGGTAAAATAGCTGTCTGACATAAAAACAAACTTGTTCATACTTGTTCTGTAAATCATGAGTGATGTTCAGGCAAGATACTCGGGTGAAGTTATTATGTTGAAAAAAAAGGAGATGTGGGCCTGTATACATAAGATGGACAAATGTGGCTATTCTGGAGTCCATGGATATGCTAAACAGAAAATCAATGAGTTGCTAACATTTGCAAATGAAATGATCATATAAGATCAAGCGGTATAATCCTGAAATATTCTTGTATTTGATATCGATTTTTCAAACAGAATTGTAAATTCCAATATACACATTAATAAATAAATAAACTGCTAATACATGGAAATTATTTATATATTTGTATAATTTGCATAATTAAGGTAGCAGGTTTTGTATTATTTATTTAACATTATACGCTATGCTATTAAACTATTTAATAAAGCAGCGTTCAACACACCTTGTTATTTTCAATTTCATTTTCATCAATCAGATCTTCTCTCTGTTGCAACAACTTAACTGGGTTTACTCGAGATTTATGTCTTCGTAGAGGTTTAAGACTTCTTTTGTCTGATGCTAGTGATGAAGAAAGCCTAAAAACAAAGATTTTAATTTTTTGTACTATAAATCTTGCTTCTACAAAATCAGAGGACCCTCATTCACTACATGTTTGTATTGATAAAAAAGAATTATATATCCACATATAATTGTCCTCGGTGGCAAGGCCACTGTGTGACATATTTAAACATTTAAAATATATCAAATATGTACATGTAGAACAATATCTCATATGAGATATAATATAAGGGATACAATATTGAACATGTCATACATAGAATTTATATGTATGTGTTTGGTTGAAATAAATACAATGGAACTGCATGTGAGAGGTTGTCAGTATTCTCACATAAATTTTTACTTTATTTAAAAACCCTTCAGCATGAAAAACAGAGGAAAATGAAAACAAGGCTGCCCACAAGAAACCGCTCACTCAACAGTCCGGGTCGTGGTAAACTTGGTGCCCTGGCCACAGTAAAAATCAAGGGCCCTGATCACCTCAGCATAACAAAATGGCAGATAATGGCACCAACGATTAATTTTGAATTAAGATTTGTCTTAATTCTCTTAAACAGATACAATAGGTTTTGTCTCCACACTACTTCTAAAGACAACCCTCTACTTACTGTGTAGTTTGACTTGCAATGAAATCCAGATCAGATAATGGTTCTTGGGGTCCATTACTAATATTTTCCACTTTCATTTCTGAGGAAGCTGGCATTGCTTCTACTGGTTTATTCCCAACAATTTCCAATTCCATTGTTGAATCACCTAGGTGTAGGGATGGGTTGCATTCCAAAACATCTGCAATTTCACTTTCAGATATACCTATAATAAGTAAAAACATAATCAGGTGCTGGGTTACACAAATATACATCACACACAACAATGCTTGCTCCAGGAGCTTTTCCAAAATACAATAACCCCTCCTTTATCAGCCATATGCAAAACATAGAGAACACAGAGCATTAACTACTTTTTAATTCACATCTGAAGAAATGACTTTATTTACTGGTTACCAGGAATGACTGTTAATACTAATCATTTAAAAACACTGAATGTAAATTTTTTGTTGATAAGAAAATGGCATGTACAAAAACAACAAAAAAAGAAATTTTGACCAAAAATAAGGATCAACAAAGAACAGCGGGATTATACATACATTAATTAATGTATATATTAATTAAAATGCAAAAATTTCGTTATTAATCAGTGGTTGAAGTAAGATCAAATAATCACTGGGGAGGAGGGATCTTTGAGCATTGCTTCAGGCTTTGCAGCATGAAGCAATGCTAAAAAAATCACTCCTTCACAGTGATTATTTACTCCTATTTTGACCACTGATTAATAGTACACTTTTAAACCATTTAAAATGAAGAACATATAATTGTTACAATGTATCATTCTTACCGTCATTAAGAATATCTTCCAAATCATCAAACAAATCATCAAATACTTTTTCACTGTTTGCTCTTTCATATCTTTTTTTCTCACGTTTTTTAGGTGCTGTTGATTCCTCGTTTTCCAGTTTTGATTTTGTTTCATTAATTTTATTCTTTTCTTGTTCCATCTGTTTCTGCTTTTCGTTAGATTTCAATAAATCTTTTTTCACTGCTTCCATTTTCTTTCTGTCATCATTCCTCTGTAGATTATTATCAGGAGTTTCACCAATTTCATTCTGAAGTTTTTCCATAACCAAATCATCTAAACCACAGATTGTATGTGGCCTATCATTTCTGTCCCTACCTTTGTTTCTGCGTCTTATTTCAACAGGTGTTTTCTTTGTGAGATGCTTCTGTTTTGTGTCTTCCATAGCTTGTAGAAATCGGTTCTTTAGTTCAGATAGAGGTTTAATTTCTATGGCGTCATTATCATCTTCCGTTTCATCCATCTGAAGATGCATAGTAGTCATACTTTTTGTACGTTTTAGAGGCATTGATTTTGGTGATGGCATTAATAAGTCATCTTTCACATTCAGGTCAGGGTTAGACAAATGTAAATCTTCTTGTGATTGATATCGACTATTTGGTCGGCTTTCCACAATAAAACTCTTTCTTTTATCGCTATTGGATGTCAATGCAGCAGTTATTTGTGCTAATGTATCTTTATCGATAGTGTTTCTACTACCGTTTTCTTGTTGTCCTGCTTCAATAGCTTGTTTTGCTAATGCCAAATCCCTAGGAGCAATGCCCTCTGTTATGGTTTTATATCTTTTTGATGATTTAGTCCTTTTTATTTTTTGTCTCTCCTTTTGAGAAACCTTTTCTGGTACCTTTTTATCATCGGTTAAACCTTCAAGTAACTTCTTCTTAATATCAGCAAAACTCATATTCTCATTGACCACACCAGATTCGTCATTGTCACTGTCACTATCATCTTTTTCTTGTGAAAATTCTGAACTAATACCAACTGTAAGTGTTCTTGGTCTATCCTTACGTAAATTTCTTTTGTTATTCCTTCTCATGACAACACCATCATCACGCGATAACATTGGTGATGCTTGTTGCACTGCTATTGATGGGACATTCATTATAAATTCAGTATTAGCTCTCCGAGCTTTATGCTTCTTGCGTGTTCTTGGAGTTGTTCGTGTCATTTCAGGTGTTGTATTATTGTCTTTGTTTACAGTTTGGTCAATAGCACCATTAACATTGGAGAAGTCTATTTCCAAATCTCCGAATCCTGCAGGAAGTGATTTGTGCCGGTCTAAGGCCTCTTTACGTGCCTCTTTCTTCTTTCTTATTCTCTCTTTGTTACTGCTAACCCTTTTTGTACCAGTATCACTATCATACAAAGATTCACTGCTTCCAAAGTCATCATCCATAGAAGGGAGTAATAATAAATTTACTGATGCATTCTTACCATCGATAGTCTCCGTTTTTCCATTTTCAACATTTTTCGTATCAGTTTGTATAACACTTTCAATGTCATTTACATCCAGTGCTTGTTTACGTCTATCTCTACGTTTGCTACGTTTCTCTTGTGGTGATGTTGGAGGATGAGCCAGTTGATTACTATCACTTGGATTGTCAGCTATTGATACACTATCAGGCTGTTCATTTTCAGTTGATTTATTTTTGTTATCAGTCAGTATTTCTTTAATTACACATTCAGTTTCTTCATTTCTTTCATCAACAACAACATACCCATCTGAGCCTCCAGATTGTACAAGAAATTCTTTCTCTAAGTCTTTTTTTATTCCATTAATAGTAATGTTTAAAGGTGTTGACTTCTTTTCACCATGCACACTTTGGCTATTAGGGTGAATATTGCTAATTTCAGAATTTGTTTTATCAGAAAAACTCCCTGTCCTTCCTGGTGATAATGTAGCAACACTACTGTGTTCAT
>JANTOQ010082714.1:3319-16899 GCA_027564595.1 Bythotiara depressa | reverse complement strand
GATTCACTTTAAGGTTCATTGATAAAGTGCTAGGTGATAATTAAACCTAAAACAGATCTATATTAGATATATATTTTATCTAACATAAGGATTCACTTGTAAAGTTCTATTTACTTAGATAAAATATAGATCTAAAACAGATCTAAAGTACATCTATATCACTTTTTCTATCTAACGATTATTTATAAACCTGGATCTACAGTAGATCTAGAAAAGATCTGTTACTGATCATTATTATTATTAATGTGTTCTAGATTAATCTAATTTAATATTCACACTTTCTAGATGAACATCAAATAACATATAGATGTACTTTATATGGCATTTTGGACAAGGATTTAGATCTATTCTAGATCTATTTTATATTTATTCATTCTGCCCTGGGTAGGTGGTCAAAAAATGGTCATTTTCGCATTACTTAGTTGATATATAGCTAAATGGACTGTGTAAAATAGCCAAACCACTGACTAAAACTGTAAAAACTATATGAGAACATAAATCACTTGTTTATTTGAATTTTCTGTAGCTAGCACTGTTTAGCTTAGGTTCCTCTGTGTTTCGCTACTACTTGCAATGCCACACTGCTCTCACGGATCCCTTATGGGGCCCGAGAGGCAAAGGAGCATAGCAACGGCGTCAAGATATTGAAGAATTTCACCTTAATTTTCAATCGAATTATTGCAACTTTTAGGACATACATGCACCTAAAAGTTATTATTTGTGAACGTTTTATCCTTTATCTGCAACCACAATTTGTACGTAAGCCCCGAAACTTTTTCTTCCTAGTCAATTATAAGGTGAAATTCACAAGAAAGTGTGGTGCTCAAAGGTGACGCTAAAAGTTTTCCACATTTTTCAATCTCGTGTTCCATGCTCGAGCATCTGCGAGCAGACATCTTTCTTCTAATGTCAAAACAAATCCTTCCTCGGTTGCATTCTGGTTTATTTGTATAGTTAAGCCTGGTTTTTTAATTTAAAAACATTAACTACCATGAGTGGTGTAAAACGACGGCATTTTGTCGGCTCTCATAACGTGAATCTTAGCGTGAAAATTTTAAAACTTTCGGCAACTCGGTTGATTTACAAAGTGAATGGCGGTCTCTTTAATCCCAAATAAAAAAGGTTGGACTTCCAGTTTCGCTTTTAAAGTTCCTTGCATATGGTTAGTGTGACTTTTTCTAAGTTTCTAAAAGAAGCAAAATGGCGCTAAAAGAATTTAAAAATTTCCACCTGGCAGGGGGTAATGTCTTCCAAACCTTTTTGCTAAAATTATGATTAAAAACCATATTTTCCCTAAGATTTTATTTTGTATTTTTAACAATAGAGTGACTGATTATAACATATATACTTATATTTGTAGCATAGCTAATTGTATGTTTTGAAAATATTCCCTTTTAAAATGAAAATCAACGCAAAAGTTTTAAAGACACCCCAAAAAAATATAAATTGCTGACGTTAGCAGCACCTACTATGACGGCATGGATAAAATATTTTGACCTAATTGTCAAGACAATAGTCCATAATGACTGTTGTAAAAATTCCAAAGCTTAATTCCATACAGATCAAGAGATATAATGAGATTTGTTTCGCGGGAAAAATTGACCGTTTTTAAATGAAACTGCCGCAAAGTCAATTTATCAATCTATGGTTATACCGACGCTAACGTACTGTGGACTGTTAAATCTCGCATTAACTCAACAGAATAAAATCCTATCACTCCATAACAGAGTATTACAGTTAATAAATTCATATCCACAAACCAACATCGAAATACCAATGGCAATTACAACTAACAAAATAAAAGCTGGTATAATGGTTAGAAAATGCACTAACGAAATGTTATGCTCGAATTTTCTGAACTACTTTAAAGTAAATCACCGATCGATAACAAGACACAATGGATATTCTGTCAAATTACCTCCGATTAAACTGGAATATACAAGAGGGTCGTTTCACTGTACGAGAGCAAAGATTTACAATTCATTACCATTTTCCATTCGAAAAGAAGAAAATTTTAATGTATACAAAATCCTTTCAAACAAACATTTTAAATCTTGAACTATTTTTATATATACATATTATAACTATTATTTTTGTTATTATTATATATTTGGTTTTTACTTATTCCTTAACAGTACGCACGTTAATAACAGAATTTTGTAAATATATTCTGAAGAGTTTTTATCCTGTATAAATAATCGTTTAATAAAAAAAGATGGGTTTTTCGCGCGGATCGTAAATGAAAGTTCTTTATATTTGTATTCAATAAAATATTACTTTTGGGCCAAATATTTATGACCATGATTGTATTTGGCCAGTCACTACGCATTTTAACAAGAAGTGGACTTTAACCCTATCAGTCCCGGGCTTGTTTGCCCTGAAAATTACAACGGGGCCCCAGTTTAACTTCGGAACTGCTTAGAAACTTCCATAACTCAAATAGGAGCTTTAATTACAACCAGGCTTCGATGCTGGACCATCGTTGATGACAGTATTTTAAGAACTGAAGAAGCTATCCTGAGTAAATATTCAAATTAAGTTCAATTCAATTCAATTCAGAAATTGCTACATCGATCGTTTGTGATGACGTAGCGAATTTGAAACCCTTTTTATATGAAATGGAAATGAAAAGGAATTTTGTGTGACGTAATATTAAAAGTTCTATGTAATAATCGGTTATGCTTAAAATATTTTGTATCTCGTCATGTTATCCCTAAAAGTGGAGTAATAAGTAGCCCATATTTTTACACTTTCTTATTCATTTAGAATGTGGAACGATAATCGTGTCGAAATGGTTAAGTAAAGATAACATAAATTGTGGTAGTCTGTTAACACCCTGCAAAACGATTAAATATGCTATAGAAACAATTGCTAACCCTAATGACCAAGTAAAGATAGACGGGGGTAATGATCATGATCATCCGTATATATACGAAGTCTTTCACCCAATGTACATAACAAACAACGTATACCTATCTAATATAGCCCCACACAAACCCCGACCAATAATAGTAAACAAGATAGAAACTGGAAACTTGTTTGCTATAAACAAGGTATTAACTTTGCACATTTCACGCATTAAATTTCTTAACACCTCTCTCATTCTGTTTAACTCTACTGGTTACGCTTATGTTAATGAATGCACTATAATGAATGCACCAAGATCAGTATTTAATTTTGCTACTGGAGAGATACTATCTTTGCATGTTTCAAATAGTTTATTCTATGGTTGCGCACAAGTTCTACAGTCACAACATGGTCAAGTAGGGAACACGCAGATTGTCACACTTAGGAAAAGTGTATTCAAGAGTAATGGGCTTGCTCGACTGTCCAATGATGGAGTATTCATCTCTAACGCTTACAATATCATTATGAATGTAACAGGGTGTATGTTCATCAGCCTGAAGTTTCCTATTTACATGCATTCCAATTCTGAAGGTTATCAAAGAGATGTACTTATTTCAAATTGTCAATTTCTTGACACAGTGTCAAAGAAAAGTAACAGACTTCATATATCCAAAGGAGCGATATATATTTCAGGACAATTTAATGTTACTTTGGAAGAATCAAGTTTTAAACGATTATTTAATACATTTGGTACCTTGTATATTAGTAACACTGCACGAGTTATAATCATAAGATGTAACATCCAAGACAACATTGCTGCCCATCGTATTTCGTTTCTCGGAACTGTAAATATACTGTCAGGGGGACAAGTCCATATCATACATAGTAAGTTTGTTAGAAATACAATTCTTAAATGGAAAGGAGCACGTAAATGCGGAGGTGCATTAACATTGAAGTATAATGACAATGTTACCATTTTTAATTCTTCATTTTTCCTTCAACGTGGTATGTGTTTGGGAGGAGCCATTACAGCATTTAATAATTCTGTGGAAATAGAAAATGCTTTATTTACTTTAAACTCAGCAAACAATGGAGGTGTCTTATATAATAGTGGTAATATACGATTGAGAAACAGTACATTTACAGCAAACAAGGCATTTTTAAATGGAGGAGCAATATATAATACAGGTAACATTAACATGTTGAATGTAACGTTCGAAAATAATAGAGCCAGCAGGGATGGAGGATCAATATATAATTCAGGTCAAATGTCTTTGAGAAGCATAATAACATTCACTGGAAACAAAGCAAATGAAGGTGGTGGAGCAATAATTAATACTAGAAGCATAGATATACAGCAAACAACATTTAAATCTAATTTTGCCACCAGTGGCGGAGCTGTATACAATTACGGTACAGCCTACATACAGCACTCCCTATATGAATCTAACGGCGCCTCTATGAATGGAGGAGCAATAGCAAATAATAAAGAAAGCATGTTAGTTATTCAAGATGTTGAGTTTATTAAGAACTACGCTAGCCGGAATGAATCTGAATATATAGATGCAGATATTATAGAAATTGCAAATACAACAACATGGGTCAACAAGAGGATCACTACCGGTGGAGCAATATCCAATAATGGCAACTTGACAATAAAATCCTCGGTGTTACAATTAAATATTGCTGTGTTTGGAGGAGCTATCAGTAACGCTGGAAGTTTAAATATATTTAATACGTTGTTTAAAATAAATACTGCCACAATAACAAGCGGGATCGTTTACAACTCCTGTGGCGGAGCGATTTTTAATTTAGGTAAATTGTATATGCAGAATATAGTACTGAAATTAAACGCAGCCAATATTGGTGGAGCCTTATACAGCATTGGTGAGTCAAAAATTGTACACTCTGTATTTAGTTCGAATACGGCTATTAAATTTGGTGGTGCATTATATGTTGGTTACTTAACATTAAACACACAATATGTGCGAAATATCGGACCGAGTTTTATTAAAAACTCCTCGTTTCAATTAAACAGAGCTGAATTTGGCGGTTCAATATATACTACGGACGCATTGCATATCGCGAACACCTTGTTAGAAGGTAATATTGTCTCTACTTCGGGCGCGGCGATACTTAACAAAGGTCAGTTAAATATGAAAGATGTAGAATTTAAATTAAACACCGCTAAGTATGGCGGAGCAATTGTTAACTTTAATACGTTAAATGTGAATGATACAACGTTCGACACAAACGTAGCCGAATTTGGAGGAGCGTTACATAACTTTGGAACATCAGATTTACGAAATGTTGTGTTCAAGCTAAACCGCGCTAAAAACTCTGGAGGTGCAATACATAATTCCGGTAAATTAAGCGTACAAGACACAGAATTTAAATCAAACAAAGCTACGCACCCCGGAGGTGCAATATTCAATGGTGGTATATTAAACGTACAAGACACAAATTTTCAATCAAATAGTGCTCGTGTAGGAGGTGCAATAACTGCAACGAAATGCTCTTATCAGAATGATACAAATAAACTAATACACGCAACAAATTTTAAAGCTTTTTTTCCCAATGTAAGATGCAAAAGTACGTTTACTAGGATTAGGAACTCCACTTTCCAATCCAACCTTGCTATATTGTCTGGCGGTGCAATAGCTAATTCAGGAATATTGTACGTGGAAAGTACAAATTTCACAATAAACAAGGCGCATTGGGAAGGAGGTGCTATATATAGCCGTGGAAGTATTTATTCTAGCAACATTTTCGTTTCATCAAATTATGCAAAATTGAATGGAGGGGCGATATATAATAAAGGCACGTTAGATATTAAATCGTCGCATTTTAGGTTGAACTCAGCTTTGGTAAGCGGAGGGACACTGTATGATAGTAGGTCAAACAAGCATCAATTAATACTTCAAGATATTACCATGACTACTTCCACAAATATGTTAGCTTCGATTGGAGATCTCATTTACTCCTTAGGCGACGCAATCTTTGATAATGTCACATGTTACATTAATGTCACTCCAACACCGAAAAATTCTGTCATTAATGGAGTGATGCATGTGCTAACTAACAGAAGAAATGGCAAAATAAAACTTTCACTTTCTTGTCCGGATAACTATAAAGCAGATGTCATCAACGAATACAGTATCAACTTTCTTAGTGTTCGTTGTCATCGCTGTCCAAAATCATGGTATAGCCTGCGAGGTGAAAAGATTGATATTACTCAACCAGAAAAAACTTTTATTCACCATGTAAATTGCTCCAGATGTCCAAATGGTGGAAAATGTGACGAAAAGTTAATAAGTAATGATAACTTTTGGGGTTATGTTGATGCAATAGGAAAGGTATCTTTCATTCCATGCTTGCCATATTATTGCTGCTCAACAGGAACTGTTAAATGTACATCATACAATACATGTGGTTATAATCGGAAGGGAGTTTTATGTGGTACATGTCAAGAAGGTTATCATCAAGACTTCTTTAGTGCCAACTGCATCGTATCCACTGAATGTGAGAAAGGGTATTTTTGGTTACTATTCATCGCGTGTTCTATAATTTATACTTTCTTATTTATGTACAGTAAAGATATTATTATTTTCTTCAAGCGATGTTACAAGACTAAGACTATCAAGAGAATACGAAACCGTAACAATTCACCAACTGAATCAGTAGAGATGGTAGAACTAACGACCTTCTCCGGCACTGAGTGTCACCTGTATGGTGCCGATAGTAATGAATTTGTAGTGCAACTGGGAAACGAGCCGATAATTATATGTCAAGAGCACGAAATAAGCAAACATACACATGAAAAGGGGAACATTGGTGGAATAAAGAAGATTTTCTTCTTCTTTTACCAGATAGAAGCATTGTTACGAGTAACGACTACCAGGAAAGAGACCAAAGGATTTTTGCACAAGTTTAAACTACTAATTTCATCAATTTTCAACCTGAAATTTATTATCTCAAACAATGTGTCCATACTATGTCCAAAAGAAGACTTAAGCGCACTTGAAAAGGAGCTAGTAAACATTGGCTTTGCGATGAGCTTATTTATGACAGTTCTGGTTTGCTATTACATCACAATTCTGGTGTGTAAATGGAAAAGAAAAAGACTCGATGTTCAAGGTCCTGCAGACATAACAATGATAAGAGAAAATACAGTACCCAATATTAAAAATATTTCATTTGAGTTGAGATTGAAAAACTGCCTTCTTCAACTTTTATTACTTTCATATACTGCAATAACCAAATTCTGCTTCAAAATATTTAATTGTGTACCAGTGCTTGGGTCAATGAATTTGTACATATACGGGGACCAGTTATGCTTTGTTTGGTGGCAATACCTAGTAATGATATTCTCAGTTCTTTGGATTATACCCTTCGCGTTTGCTATACTCATTGCCAACAAGTTGCTTCGCGAATGTAAAATAACAATTAAAGAGTTCTTTGCCATGCTTTTTTGTCCACCGATGGCTCTTCATTATTACATCCAAAATGTGAGAAGTTGTTTTACAAATATATACTCTAAAACATCGAAAGAGGCAAGTGAAATCAAGTATTTATTAAATGTTTTTGATGGACCATTTAAAAGCAAATCTGACAATAGCAGTAATATCAATTGGGAAGTTGTTATTATTTTGCGTCGTCTCATTCTTACTGCAGTTTCCACATTCATTATCAATCCAGTATTCAGAGAATTGGTAATATTCCCACTTCTAACTGCATTCCTGTTGCATCACATCTATGTACTACCGTTCAAAACTCGTCTGTTAAATTGGTTGGAGGTGCTGTCATTGAGTGTGTTACTGTTGATTAATGTCAGCGATTTGATGTGGGCCGTAAGCTACATGAACGATATTTCATCAATGCCAGGATTAGAACAAATGGACAATGTACTTGCTTTTGTTGAGGATACATTATTAATATTGCCCGTCCTTGGAGTTACCTTTGCCTTAATACAAGGAATAAGCAAAAAATGTTTTAAGATTTTCAAACGTTTCATGATTAAGCAGGACTAGTCATGTTTAGTAGCCGTTGTTTAGCTGTGATGTATTGAATATTTGTGGTATATAACTGTTGGCAGTTTCTTGTTTATTATTCGTGCTTTTCATTACTTAAACCTCTAAAGTTTTCAAAATACACCAAAAGGGGTATGAACAAGTATGAAATAAAGTTATTGGGAAAGATTTGTTTTTGTCGTTAGTGCTCGTATGTTTTGTATTTTGAATAAAAGCATAGCCAATCAAATAGCCTCCTCTCGTTCGTATTTCATTTCTTACAGTTTCTAATTTGTTTAATGTATGTTTACGTGCTTTATTTTTTACAATATATTTAACTACATTTTGCCTTATTGAATAATTCAAACCTAGATATGTGGATCATTTTGCCAAAACAACTTGTGAAAATCTTCGAACGAATTAAAACTTTTTTAGACGATATCTGATGTGCGGATCCTCTGTAACCTAGCGGTAATTCAACATGGGTGGGCGCTCTTCTATAACTTGGCCAACATGGGTGGGAGATTTTATGTAACTTGGCCAAACTTGGCCAACATGTGTGTGCGATATTCTGTAACGTGGCCAACATGCGTGGGCGAAGAACCTCTGTAACATGGGCGTACGTCAACATGAATGAGACAGTTGGGTTTGCCTAAAAAGGGATTTTTGCCACGTTGAAACACACGATCCCTGAAAATGTATCAAATAATTGGTAATTTACTTTATATTTTCCTTTTTCCAGGGGGTAATTATTGGAAATTGAACATCGAATAAATTTGGTAAAAGCTGAGAAGACCCCCTGGTTCATAATAAAGTTTCAAAGATTTCCAATGGGAATATTTATATAACCAGGAGATATGCTTATGAATTAAAGAGTTAAAGCACCCTCCTCCTGTGAGATTAACTCGAAAATATACAATATGTTATGACCATAATTATAAACTTATTGACGTGAACTGACATTTCTGTTATAGATATATATAATTTTATAATACATAATACTACCAGAAGTGATCATTTGTATTGCTTTGCGTATAATGCCTTTCAATAAAAAAACATCCCTAAACACACAGGAGAAATCCGTGCCACTTTCTTAATACTTGTTATTTATCCGCTTAAGTATCATTGCTATGGCAACCTTTTGTTTACCAATACGCCAATTTAACATCATATCATTTTAACGTTTTATAGCCTAGTAAACGAAGCTCTTTTCATTTCTTACTCTTTATTTGATCTCGTCTTGTTTTGAAGAATTAAAAGTATCCACACTCATTAATTTATTTTTATTTTCAACGCCGACCCCATGTGGTTTTACATATATGTCTTCGAACTCAAAAATTAACTTGTTATCGTTTAAAAGGAATCAACGTCTCTGTCCAAGTGGTGTTTACAGGTGATTTTCAGGTATTTAATCCTCATTCACAATGCAAAAGATTTTGAGAAGAAAAAAATTATACCAATCGTTTTGAAAAATGTCATGGCCCATAGAGGGTTAAACTTCTGGTAATATTATTTATTATCAAATTGTATGCTCAAAATAATATATTTAAACATATTTTTATAATCTAATATAAATTAGTTTAAATACAGTAGGTGCTATTTTAACAGTTCCTTGATGTTTTACGATTTGGACACTATACTGATGATACAATATATAGAATTTAATAGTATAAAAAGTTTGCTAGTTTTATGATATAGACTTTGTAGACTTTGTAAATTTTAAATCCGTGAAAATTATGAAAATGACGTATTTTCTCTTTTCTCTCACAGGAAGTGCCCCTATTTCTCTTAGAACATCACCTTTTCCAGGAAGATTGGCTATTTTTCTTAGAACACTTCCTTTTTCTAGGAAACGAAGTAATTTCTCTTAGAACAGTTCATTTTGCCAAGAAGTCCGAAAATCAATAACTCATAGAACAGCTCAATTTACCAGGCAAGACAATGTTTTCTTAGAACAGCACAATAATTTTATCTTAAAACAGCCAATGTTCCAGGAAGGAAAATCTGGCCTTTAGAACATCTTCAGAAAAGACAAATTCTTCATTTTTCTAGAAAAGCTCTTTCCTAGAATACCTCAACCTCGTACCCAGGGCCTCTTTCTCTTTTTGATATCGGATGGCGCTTGAGAATTCCTATGTTAGCTGCTTTCGTATTTAATTAGTTGATCACTTGTTTTCTTAATTACTCAATAATTAGCCTATAGACGCCCATTTTATGAGGAATTTATGAGTGAAAAATATTAGCGATTCTATTACTTATTCTGCACATCAAAGAACGATAACATAACAGATAATTAATGCTAATTCTGAGTTATCTTTATATTTATACCCATCCGCTAGCAACAATGCCTGGGTATGAGGATGATGATGATGGCAAATTATTTTCTCCAATCTTTCTAAGATCAAACTCGATACATTTATCTGGATCGGAGCCATGGCGCGCCAATTTACAACATTCCACGAAACATATGTTTAACTGGTCAATGGAACGCTAAAGATAAAAGTCAAGTATTTTAAGGTAAAATTTGATAGTTTGGAAATACATTTTGAACATCTTAATTTTCTTACCTTTTATTTATTTGTGCGTACCAAATAGACTCCAGTCTCCAGAGAGTAAAAGAAAAAAACAAGTTCTTCAAAAAGTGCTATTTTTAAAGAACTTAATAGAATATCGAGTGTTGTTTGTGTAACCAATATCAACAATAAAAACAAAATTACTTCAGCCGTTTTTTAGGTTCAATCTTAAAATTTGAAAATCATGTCATTCGAACAGGAATTTCGAATCATGCGAGTTCTACTGTGCTCATTTCCCATAAAGAGCGCGTTCTTTTCGTCCTTGGAAGAGTGAAAATTTTGCCAATCAGCAATTAACAACAACGACATTAATGTTACATATATTACTATTAGAATTATGGCTCCAGCAATGTGTAAATGGCTTTTTTTAATTGCTTTCCCCACATTTTCAGAGATATTCCCTTTGTCAAGTGGTGTATTGTTATTCCTATAAGTGATCTAAGTAGCACAAATTGCAATACTAATTCTAAATAAAGTACAACATTTTAAATATTATTTGACATGTTTCGACTTAAACTTAAGTCATCAAGGAACGCCACATTACATTTCACTATTTTTGTGGTGCATGTTTTTCTTAAAACACTTCTTTTCTAGGAAACAATGTGGTTTCTCTTAGAACAATTCATTTTGCCAGAATGTCAGTAAATTAACAACTCCATAGAATAGCTCAATTTACTAGGAAAAAATACAATTCTCTCATATATCAGCTCAATTTGCCAGGAAAGAAATCTTGGACATTAAGACAGCCCGTTTCGTCAGGAAAGGGTAATCTGAACTTTAAAACAGCTCATTTTGCTACGAAAGCCAAATTCTTCATTTCTCAAGAACAGCTTTATTTTCCAGGACGGACACACCACTAGAACACTTTTCCTTGAACACCCCCGTTTGCTGCTTTCGGCAAAAACTAGGTTAGGAAAATTTACCTGTTCTATCCTTGGACCGTCACTGCCCTGGCAAAAGGAGCTGATTTAAGAGAGGTATTTTATATTTCCTGGCAAATATTAGTGTTCTAAGAAAGGGAAAATACCTCTTTTCTGGCAAAGGTAGCTGTTATATAACACCAGGTGTTCCATGCCCTAGCAAATTAAATTATAGAGCTGTTCTAAGGAAATTGAAAAACTATTTTCTGTATTCGCTCCAAATATATACTTCCTGTATTTAAGAACGCCAATTCTCTTAGAAAAGCTCTGTTGGATATTTCTGCACTCACGACAAGATATCATGTTTGCGTTCAGACTCTTGGAGGAAGACCACCCTGTTAATACTTAGGTCAATTTTAGGGTTGCCTGGTTGGGCGGAAGCACTTCGCTTGACGCATAGAGCCAACGGAGGGTTTTTCAGTAGCTTAAATGAGAACTTTAAATACAGTTATTATTGTCCTATTTATGAAAATACCTGCACGTCAGTGATTTATTCTATCCTGACTCGGTTGTCAGCTCTGCTTGAGCGGGGAGTTTCCCTAAATGAACTTGTGTGACGTCACTGAAAAATGTATTCGGAACTACAACTGTTTAAGGCTTAAATTCTTACTGTTTAAGGTTTAAATTCTTTAAAAAATTGCATGGAAACGAGGTTAAGGGTGATTACAGAATTATTTAGAAAGCTTTGATCAACAACCTTTCTACTTATCGTAGATACTTGGAATGTTCAACAAAGACATGTTTTTACAACATGTTTCGGTAACGGTCTATTGCAATCTGGATTTCGATCGTGGGTCTATTATTATTATTGGAAACAACGAAGTAATAATAAATAATAAAGTATTTCCTTATTCCTATCTTATCTCTTTACAACCCTTATCAATGGCTAATCTGGAATCACGCGCCAAGGACGGATGTATTCATGATGGCTGAAATATTTCAATTATTTCAGAGCTATATTAGAGCCTGTTTATATATACAGATTGATAGCACATTACTAAGCTCGTTAAAATACGTGTAAACAAAGCTGCCACTATGAAAATATTTTTCCTACGTCTGGATCACATCAATTTTCAGTGGCGGATATGAACTTGGCTAATAGATGAAACCCAGTGTTTACACAAAATCCAGTGAAATTATATTTTGATAATTTTTTTTTGAATTTTTAAAGTTTCGATTTTATAATTAATTATCAGCAAAAAATGTCAATAAGAGATTAATTCTGCACCTTGTGCTCCAGGAATGTATATTTCAGGTTATTGAAGATAAAGGTTTGCTATTTTAATAGTGTTTTGACCAGCATCAATCAAGTGTTGCCTGCCGACAGGAGAAAGAAACAGTAGAGAAAACTACAATTTTTGGAACAAAATAACCTAAGAACCGTAGAAAAAGCCCAAAATTGATCAAATATGTTTATATCTAACTTTTTCAGCTCTTTTTCACATCAAGCATTAGTTTTTGCTCATATTTGATTTTTTTTTTCAATAGTTTGAATTTTGTAAACAAATGGATTCATGTATAGACGTTTGATTTGCAAAAGCTAATTACTCGCTGCTGATGCAGACTTATATATAGTGTTGTGGCATGCTTCAGGAGCATTTATAAGCTTCTTATTGAACAAATATATTTTTTCGCATAAATAAACCCAGTCTAACGCTAGCGGATGAGTTTGGAATACAGGCGAACCTCTATATAGCAGATATCCTCTAAAGCGGACACCTCGTTATAACGGACACTTTTTCTAGGAACGGATTGATTTCAGTCAAATGTCTTAGAAGTGAACCTCTACTTAGCGGGCATTCCTTAGCGAACACCTCCCTACAGTGGACAGTTTTTCCAGGCCCTGATTGAATATTTCCCCTTAAAAAAGCCTTTTTTAACGGACAGGGTATTGAAAATAGAAATAAGATTAATTTTTTTGTTTAATTTTTAAATAATTAGTCATAATTTTTTAATTGTCAGTCATACATTATTTCAAACAATGTTCTACTCTCGTCTTTGTTTCTTCTTCTACGCTTTCTAGCTTCTTTCAAACCCATTGTACAGCTTTCTCTCTGCTGTAGAAGATGTATTCTACGGGTTTCCCGAGTCTGAAACCTGCTCCACGATTCCCTCATTTTCCTGCTACCCAGAAGAGTTAGGCAGTGATAAAATCAATTTCCGAAATTATTAGCAACATAGAGACAATAAAGATCACGTCAAAGCAGACAAATATTTCAGAATTTTTCAGA
>JANTOQ010082603.1:0-16904 GCA_027564595.1 Bythotiara depressa | reverse complement strand
GATGTAAATTTTGCTCCAGCCGGGAATCGAACCCGGGTCGCCCAAGTCAAAGGCGAGAGCGTTAACCACTACACTACAAACAAACACTATGTTAAACACTACATTACAAACACAATGTTAAAAATGGACGTACAGTATCTACAAAATCTACAAAATTCTATATCTCAAACTACTAATCTAATTAATGAGGCCAAAACGAAATACTTTGCGACGCTTGGTGAAAAATTAAATGATCCACATATAGGACCGAAGGCATATTGGAAAATACTTAATAAAGTCTTATATAAAAAAAAAATACCACTAATACCACCAATTCTTATAAATAATAATTTTATTACGGATATATCTCATAAGGTAAATTTTATTTAATTATTTTTTTACAAATCAATGTTCATTAATTCTAAATACAAGCACCCTGCCTTTTTTCTCACAAAAATCCAACAGTATTTTAAACAATATAATCTTTAGTGAAAATAAAATTAGATCTATCATTCAGTCGCCTGATGCTAACATATCACACGGTTTTGACGGTATCTCCATAAGAATGATAAAAATGTGTTGTGAATCAATAATTCTTCCTCTTAAAATTATTTTTGAAACTGGTTTTAAATCTGGTACATACCCTGATCAGTGGAAGAAAGCTAACGTTGCAGCTGTTCACAAAAATGACTGCAAGAACCTATTAAAAAATACAGACCAATATCCCTTCTACCCATATGTGGAAAAATATATGAAAAATGTATATACAACGTCATTTATACGTATTTTAATGATAATAATATTTTATCTCCATGTCAATCCGGATATCGTAAACATGATTCGTGTATATCTCATCTCCTTGCCATTTCACATGAAATATACACAAACTCTGATACTTGTCCTACTCTTGAAACTCGTAGTATATTTCTTGATATCTCTAAGGCATTTGATAAAGTGCGGCATAAGGGTTAATTTTTACACTAAAATCCTATGGTATTCAAGGGCCCTTATTGTCACTCATAACTAGTTTTTATCTAATAGATTGCAAAGAATAGTCCTTAAGGGGAAGTGCTCATCTTGGAAGGAAGTGTCAGCTCGTGTACCACAAGGCTCTATCTTAGGGCCTCTGTTTTTTCTGATATACATTAACGAATTATCTCATGGCCTGCACTCTAATGTAAAAATATTTGCTGACGATACATCACTCTTTTCTGTTGGTCAAAGTTGGTCTAAGTTGATCTAAGCCATCTGCGTGAAAATAAGTTTCGCCATAATTTGATCCATTTTGTAATTGTTCTGTTGGTATTAGTGAATCAGTTGAACATTTCCTTTTGCATTGTCCTAACTATATTAAATTTGCAAATCTCTCTTTGATGACCTCAGTCATAATAATATTTTGTATTACCGTTTTCTAGTTCTTTTCTAGTTCAATTAGTCCTTTATGGTAATAATATGTTCGATTTCGTTTCAAACAAAAACATTATAACATGTGTCATGAAGTTTATTATTCAATCGAAACGTTTTGATAGTCAGTTAATGTGAAAATCAAATCCATCCATCCATATATTTACTTTTGACCTTTTGTTATTGTTATTATTATTATTATCATTGTTTTATTTTTTTTTGTATGGGGAAATCACTTGGCGATATTACTATGGTGCCTTGCGAGTGTGCTATCCTATATATGTTTGTTTTTTGTGCGCAGATTACGCTGATAACTTATGCATTCTATCAGATGCAACTGAAGGAGCCACTAAATTACTTTACAGCTTAGAACGGGCATTAGTAGGCATTGGCTTATATATCAATGCAAAGAAAATTGAATTCATCACTACAATTGTGATGGCACAATCCACTTCCTCTCTGGATATATTCTAAAATCAGTAGACTTCTTTATATATCTAGGCAGCAACATAGCTTCCACTGAGGCAGATGTAACGATTTGTATAGGTAAAGCATGGATAGCTCTAAAGATGTTGAATGTAATCTGGAAATCTGACCTGTCTGAGAGGATCAATAAATATTTCGTTCGTGCTGTGGTTGAGTCAGTAATGCTCTACGGCTCCATCTATTTGGACTCTCTCCAAAAGACTGGAAAATATGTTAGACGGTAACTACACTCGAATGCTTCGAGCCATCCTCAATGTGTGAAAGGAACACCCAACAAAAGAAGGACTCAATGGCAACCTACTTCCCATATCAACTGTAATAAGGAAAAGGAGACTTAGATTTCCAGGAAATTAGTGGAGAAACAAAGATGAGTTGATAAGTGATACACCTCTCTGGAAACCATTCAATGGAAGTAATAGAGTTGGACGTCCTCCGAAGACATATATCGACCAACTCACTGAAGATGCTGGATGTCTGCTAAATGAACTACCAAATGCAATGAAAGATCGAGAAGGATGGCGTCATAAAGTCAAACAAATCCGGGCAAGGTCGACGAGATAGATAGATAGATAGATAGATAGATAGATAGATATCTAAAGATATTTTAATTTTAATGCTCATTATTTACATTAGGGGGACACTATATATATGTAAATATATTTTATTTTTTATGCACGTTATGCACATTAGGGGGACACTATATATATGTAAATATATTTTATTTTTCATTCACGTTACCCACATTAGGGGGACACTATATATATATGTCAATATATTTTATTTTTCAAGCACCTTATGTACATCAGGGGGACACTATAAATATATGTAAATATATTATATTTTCCATGCACATTATATTGACATTATGGGGACACTATATATATCGAAATATATTTCATTTATATTGCACATTATTCACATTAGCCTGACACTAATGTATTAAAGAAAACAAAATATGTCACCTTATTGTGCATATTTTCCCCGTGTCTCCTTAATGTACATTTTTGTACGTAAAAATTATAAAGACAATAAAATGGTCACGAAAATGTTACCATTGCCGTATAAATCATACCCGTTAATTCAAAGCCACCCGTGGACACTTTCAACACTTTGTTACTAGGCGAGTTTCTTCAAAAAACATGCCTTTAAGCAGTGTCCCCTTTAATGCGATTTTATACTTACAAAATTACAAAGTCGTTATTAAAGGGGATACGAAATGTTTAGTACCTAATATAAACAATTTCTCTTCACTTAAAATAACTAATGAATACCAGTAGACCTTAGATTCAAGGTTATTTTAATCAAGTAATGTTTGTTTAAGGGGACACAAAGTGTCCCCCTAATATGCATATTATGCAGTGTCCCCATAATGTGTAATCTTGAAGTATATATATGTGTGGGTTGAACTGTATTCTTAATTTAATTTATATTTGTTTGTGCATCTCAATTTGGTTAATATATTCTCTCTTTTTAGGTATAAATATGTATACCTGATGATTGTTTAATAACATGAAACTCAGGGTCGTATAAAAGAGTCTTCTTTCCTTTTCAAGTATATATATATATATATTGATGAATTTACGGTATGGAGAAGAGGTTTGCTAAAATAAAATGCAATTTGATTAAATTAATGACCTGTGCTTGGTCAGTATCAAGTATCAGTATCAAGGGCGTTTTACACAATAGTAACATGAAGATGTAGCTATGAAAAACAATTTACAAACGTATTCACTTAATCATTTTATAAGCATACATCGTGGTTATATTAAAATTCCTGTTGGAAACCATTATAATATAATGGAGACTACGATATGTCTTATCGGCTTTTACCAAATTTATTTTACATTATCTATCCAGTACTAACCACCCCTCCCCTGGAAAAAATAAAGTAACAAAGAAATGTCCAATTATTTGATTGGTTTCGGACTATGGCAGGATAACATTTGTCTTTATAAAAATAAACATTGATGTTTGATTTAAGGGAAAGACAAAACGGGACACGACCAGGATTCGCAACTATACCGAAAGAAAAATCATAAAATCTTACATCGTCTATGCAAGTTAATAATTTCAAAACAGAAAAGTACACGAAGTTAAGCTAAGAACAAATTTGGATACAGGACTCTACTGATAATATCCTATTTGTTACAATAGTTGTTTTTTAGCTCAGTAGAGGGAGTAAATATTGAACAATTCTAAAACAGATACTAATGTCAGAATTTCAATGTGCAGCATCAGGTAGTAATTTAAATATTTCTACAAAGGAACGTATTTGAAAATATACACGTTGTGTACACAAATACAAAGAAACCAGATCTTTTAACCCTATTCAGTCTAGGCTTTTGGGGTCAGTTCAGGACTAGGGGGGGGGGGATCCGCCCCCTACATAACTTTTGATATCATGCAGTAACAATATAACTTGGCACATAAATACTTGGGGGCAATAAAAAACTTTCGGTCAAAAAATTATTTTGATCACGTCATCACAGTGCTGATGACGTCATCAAACACATTTTGACCTATTTATCACCAATAAATTTTAGATCGACTTTAAATGTTCTAAAATAAGCCTGGGGGTGTTTTATTAATTAGAATTAGCTTATTTGACCACTATTTCTGATTTCTAAACAAAATTATCTTTCCAACGGTATATAATATCATGACGTCGAAAATAAATTTTGACCACCTGCTGAGGATCTAATCCCAACGGAAGAACCATTATTCCAAATACTAAATTTTTTCATCATTTTGTTTCCAAGCAAACTTTAGAAAAAGTCACAATATTTCAGCCCATTTGCACCAGTGATTCAAAATATATTAAAAAAAACCCGACAGGGGGCGGATTAGAGCTTGAAAAGGGTTAAGAATACGGTAAAATACGACATAATGCGATTGATTCTTCATTGTTATTATGTTTACAAGAATAATTATACGGCCGTATTCGTTAATGAAATAATGAACCTATATTAACTGTTAAGGAGGGCAATACGGAAAAATATTTATCCGAAGTTGGCAAACTGCGCAAACCCGGTCAGATAAATATACAAATATACATTTTAAAACACTTGAGGGGAAGAGTAAAATTCGTATAATATTCTTAACAACTTAAAAGTTGCAAGCGTTCGAATTCTTTCGACAAAACAAAGCTTTTATGATTCTTTCGGCGACGCAAATGTTTTTAAAACAAAATAAAGGGTTAAGTATATTTCATCATCATTATCGATAACAAATCGTTTCCTTTTACAAATGGTGTTAGCTGAAAGAGGTGAAACACTGTTTTGCTGTGATTACTGTTTATATTCAAAGCTCAACTTGTGATGTGAGTGCCATAAAACTTGCAGGCAATACCGGATTCCAGTTTTCAAACATTTGTTGTTGTATTTGTGAAAGTAAAGTATTGACACACGCTTACAGGTCGGTGGAATAAAATCTTTTTCTAAAGACTAGCCGGACATCTTGCTGTATTATAACTATACTTTGTAGTCACTCTAAAACTTTAACTAAAAGTCACTTTAACACTCTTGTTTAGTTTTGTTTTGTATACATAAAATGACCGACATTATGCGTTGCTATTGACTCCGGGCAATACCGTAAAATATTAGCCCGGTTCTGACGTCAAAAATTCCGCTTTAAACCAATCAGATTCCCGATCGGACGCGCAGAAATGCTCAGAACAGGAGAACCTGCTTTGAGTAATTTGGTACCAATTCCATCCATGTAGCTTTCCCATATTTAAGTCTACTTGTATGATCCTCTACTATTTTTGTCGAATATTTTGTGTTTGGACTAACAGATAGATCTATTTTAGATGAACCTGATGAGGTTTTGAGGCTAAAGTAGCTCCACTACCAAGAAAGAATTTAATAAAAATAATTGCAACTTTCTCTGGGTCTGTTCCTTCAGTATCATCTGCATCAACCAATCCCTTACCGGGAATAGTTGTGGCTCAAAAATTCTAAGATCATTTAGAAGTTCTTGTAGGTACGAACCGTTGTGGTTTTTGGTTCATGTTTTGGCCTATAGAATTTCCTGATCGCATAAGGGAAATTGTGGTTATTGATTCCTAGTTGCATCACACCAGATTCTGAAATACAATAACTATTAGTTAATATAAGATCCAAAAGTGTGCTAACAGTTTCTGTAACACGAATGGGTTTCCTCAGTAACCTATTTGAAATAACGTGAGTAACAAAGATACTTGATTGATTAAATGTGACAAACCATTTTTAATAAGCATGTTTACAATTAAAATCTCCAGAGTAAACAGTTCCTTCTGGAGAGGCAGCTTTTTTAAACTATCACGAAAATAAGCAGAAAGGTTTTCAGTGATATCAAGAGGTTTAAGACCCTTAACTGGTGGCATGTAAACCCAATCCATAAAAATAGGTTTAGATTTTTGTGGCACACTGCGACCCACACTGTTGTTTTCTAGGTGTTTTAAAACATTAAACACCCCACTGTGTCACACCCGATGTAGCCATCAATATTTACTTTATTGACATTGATACTGGTGTTTATTTTAATTCACAAATGATGTAAACATCAGGTTTTGCTTGATGTCATCGATGTTTCTTATTGTTAAGTTTAGATAACAGTCCATTGGCATTTAGATGAGCTATTTGCAAGACCTTTAAGTTACTACTTGCCTCTAGAACATGAAAGTCTATATCACTTTAAGTATAAACATTGACTTGTTGATCAACAATGTCCTCTGGGAAAGGCAGTTCAATTGATAAACAAGGACTACAAATGAAATGTAGCTCCTTGTCAGAAAAGTGATCCAAAAACTCCGGATATTTAGAAGAAATATTTTCATATTTTGCTTTTTGTAATATAAGATCTGTTTGAGGTGTGTAGGGAGTTGCCTACGATAAAGCTCTTAGCAAAGCTGAATCTACGAAATCTGAGACAATTTCCCCCGCATGAATGTATTCCATGGTTTTATTATCTTTCTAAGTTTCACAACCTAAAAAAAGGAGCAAGGTACTCTATTCTTTTGTATATATTTATTTTCTGATATATATTTGTTTACTTGTTTGATACCACACCATATCCTGTTTTCTTATTGTATTTCTTATTATATATAAATATAAAAACATATCCTTATCTACAATCTTCTATTAAAGAGACCTTCTAAACCTAATTCTTGATATATTTTTCACGAGTTGTCCCACGAACAGCACCTGTAAATGCGATATATACTATACGAATGTGCTCAAGTGGCGCAGTTTTGTAAAATGTGCATATTTTGTTAATTTTGTGAATTTTGCAACCCACACAGAGTCGTTTTTCTATTTTATACTAGCCGTCCTCTTATCGACAAGTTAAAATAATGTTGAGTAACGACTAATGTAGTCGTCTATAAAATTATAGCCAGTGGGTTAAAATTCTCCCAAATATTACACCACAATGTAGACGTGTTGTCGAAGAAAAACACAATATGCAAAACGATTTTATAATATTTTTAAACTGTCTTATTATCAGTCGACTGAACCAAAAGCATGTTTCTTTTGAGATACGATTTCATATTGTTTTTTTAAAACAGTCCATTTTATTTCAGAGACGTGTTGTCGAAGGAAATCAATATACGTAAAAACAAGTTGTATCTTTTTCCAGGTTGTTTTGATGACTAAGTGATAAAATATGTGTTTTATCATTACTATTGTCCTGCTCAATACCCTTATCTTCATCCATACACATAGGATCGATAGCTGGCGTCGAGTAAGGTCAATAGTAATGTTGTGTTGGTTATGGGACATTAGAACGAATCAAACTTAGATACGTTATTAAGGCATCAAAATATATTTATTGGACACACCTTTGCTGATGTCATGACGTTCACTCGCTTCTGCGGAGGTATTTTCTTCAGAACTCTATTTTGCATGTCTCATGAATGCAGGAACTGTGGTGAAATAAGAGATGCAGGCATTGACATACCAAAATGTAATAAGTAAGTTCTATGTCGTGAACATGTACTATTTACAAGCACTGATATCATATGGAGGGACTGGTTATTTCATATCGTGGACAATCATGGTTTTAAGTAACTCTGAAAGAAGTCGAAACTTTAATTAAGCATTTCTTTGTGTACATAACCGCCATCTTAACTCAGGAATTCATTTTGATTATTTTGTGGCCTTGTCTCAAATATTGTTTTCACAATTTTGATAAAATTACCCAGAAATGGTTCAAAAAATGACGTGTTAAATCTTTTTTTAATTTTACATTTTTTTAAATGTCACTTTTAAAATTTAAATAAGTCATTCTTAGTGCTCCACAAGCACAAAGTAAGCGATACCTTTATATATAACTCACTAGGGTCAGGGTTTGGGCATATTTGCGTCAAAAAAAATAATTGCCATGACCCTTACCCAATTTAATATTCTTATAATTCACAACGATATGACCATTATAGTAATAATTCATGACTTAAAAAAATATGTGACTATAATAGTCATTTCGGGAAAATTAAAATGACTATAATAGTCATTTGCAGGCGATTAACCAATTTGATGTAATAATCTTTTTTTTTAGGTGACTATGTTGTTTTAGAACCTTTATGTTTAAAGTCAATACAAGTTGACATACAAGTTTTTTACAGGATGCAACACCTAAGGAGGAGGTTAGACCGTTGTAAATTTCAAATCTGAACGCTTTCATGGATAGGTATACCTCCAGCTTATGATAAACGTCCCATTGGAAACCTTTACAATTTTATGAGGTACCAGGGGTACTTAATTAAACCCCGTGGAAAAAGCAAAATAACAAAGAAGTGGAATGTGATTTGATTCATTTCCGCGGACACTATGCATTTAAGGGTTAAGACACCTCTAGACTCAAACGTCAAGTCGATCCGAATTACTCGAGTAGAAATTAATGGAGTAGGTGACTCATTTCACTCTGGATCTTGTTTCATTCTGAATTCCGCGCTGTTCATTCTTGCTTCAGACGTACATATATTGTTGCTGTAGAAGTAGATATATTATTGCTACAAATGTAAATATATTTTTGCTTTTATTTTTCTTCTATTCAGTACATAAAATACAACAATAAAAAACTGTTCGTAAAATGTAACACAAAAATATTATATAATATAAATAAGAAAAACAATACAAAATACTATTTAAAAAAAAAGCAATGACAGGGACCACTACTTTTCACAGTAAGAAAAACAAGAATTACAAGTACAAAAACATGTAACAACAAATAAGCCATGGCATAGATTTAGGGTTATGATTCAACATAGTCACCTATTTCCAATGGGAACACGACGTCCATATATGGTTCATATTACGGAAGATCGTTGTCGAACTTAATCTGACTTCCATAGTCAGGTGGAAAATAACTGAATTAAAATAGAAATATTTTGAATGTGTGAAATACGTTTTAATTTACATCCTACAACATATATGTAAACGTAATTTAGTGTTTTCAACTTAGGTTCGATACGAGTACAGTACAGGTGTTCCCCAGATATATATTTTGTTAGATAGTGGTTTTTGGACTAGTACAATTCTGGTCTTGCAGAATTTTAAAAATTGTAAAAGTTATAAAGTTAAATCTAGGAACTTTAAAGCGAAGGTTTACACAGTATAACTTTATTCATCAATGACGCAGGTCAATCGATGTTTGAATATAATGCTGAAAAGCTTTGAAAACTTTGGACAGGGCATCAAATATACTGCCTGTGGCGTACGCTGACCATATAATATTCATTTTAAATTGTTTTTCAACTATTGCACGACACTTTCAGTAGATGAAAAAATAAATATTTCATTGAAGTGTTTCTAAGTACCTAAAATGTTTGGTGATGAGAAACATGCATTTAAAATGCTGGTCCCAATCTACGGGCCAGTGACTTGATATAATCATTTGTGGAGCTGTTGCACAGTGGTAGGAAGTTCTCCTTGCAATCCACAGTTTGCCTGTTCGAGTCCTATCCACAGTGCGGATGGAGCGTCTCTTATCTAAATCGATATAAGTTTATATATTTTTATGTGCGCCACATGTGTTGCCTGTTGTATTGCAATATTATATTATTATTACGTTTTTAATATATATATATTCTAGAAAAATATAAATATAAATAAAAACAACAGGACACAGCACAACACGAAAACACCAATAAGGAAAACCCCCCTACAAGACAACATATATAAACAATAGTACTCACACTTAATCACGGTCAGTATATAGTTAGTGTCTACGTTAATCGCTCGTCAAAACATTCGGATAAAATTATAAAATATATTACTTTGAAGAGATTAATTTTATTTGCAATTGTGTTTCACAGTAACTAACTACGGTAACGAAATATTCTAACAAGTGAAAAACTATCAATTGGTAAAAAATAAATATCATTAGCACGTAGGTTACCAAAAAGTACCAAAGTTCATTCGTTTCAAGAGCATTTGTTCCGCATAAACATAAATGGTTAATGGCATACTAAAAAGTACGTCGAAATTATGTTCGCGAAGTGGACTAATTCCAACACGAAGTCTTTATTTAATACCACCTGGATGATGTATTTGGTATACAAATGAAGGAGTAAGACGTCTAAATTTTAGAGGGCAATTTTTAAAGGACATTAGGTAAGTCAAATTCGAATATAAGGATCAAGTTGTTCCCAATTAACAGCACAGAAAGAGAAAAAAGGATTCCTTAAATCGATCATTTATAATTGCTGGGATACACGTAGATCTTACTAGTCTGAGGCCATATGATTGTGCACGTGATTTGGGTAAAAATGATTTTAAATATATAAATATAAAACATAGCCTTCTCTACAATCTTCTATTAAAGAGACCTTCTAAACATAATTCTTCATATAGTTTTTCACGAGATGTCCCACGAACAGCACCCGTAATTGAGATATATACTATACGAATGTGCTCAAGTGGCGCAGTTTTGTATCATGTGCATATTTTGTTAATTTTGTGAATTTTTCAACCCACACAGAGGCTTCTTTCTATTTTATACTAGCCGTCCTCTTATCGACAAGTTAAGAAAATGTTAAGTAACGACTAATTTAGTCGTCTATAAAATTATAGCCAGTGTGTTAAGATTCTCTCAACTATTACACCACAATGTAGACGTTTTGTTGAAGTATGCAAAACGATTTTATAATATTTTTAAACTCTCTTATTATCAGTCGAATGAACCAAAAGCATGTTTCTTTTGAGATACGATATCATATTGTTTTTTTAAAACAGTCTTTTTGATTTCGGAGACGTGTTGTCGAAGGAAATCAATATATGTAAAAACATTTTGAATCTTTTCTCCAGGTTGGTTTGATGACTAAGTGATAAAATACGTCTTTTATCATTACTATTGTCCTGCTCAATACCCTTATATTCACCCATACACATAGGATCGATAGCTGGCGTCGAGTAAGGTCAATAGTAATGTTATGTTGGTTATGGGACATTAGATCGAATCGTGAAGCTTTGGAAGTTAATAAATTTAGATACGTTATTAAGGCATCAAAATATATTTATTGGAAACACCTTTGGTGACGTCATGACGTTCACTCGCTTCTGCAGAGGTATTTTCTTCAGAACTGTATTTTACATGTCTCATGAATGCAGGAAATGTGGTAAAATAAGAGATGCAGGCATTGACATACCAAAAAAATGTAATATGTAAGGCTTATGTCTTGAAGATATGCCATTTACAAGCACTGATATCATATGGAGGGACTGGTTATTTCATATTGTGGACAATTATGGTTTTAAGTAACTCTGAAAGACGTCGAAACTTTAATTAAGCATTTCTTTGTGTACATAACCGCCATCTTAACTCAGGAATTCATCTTGATTATTTTGTGGCCTTGTCTCAAATATTATTTTCACAATTTTGATAAAATCACCCTAGAAATGTTTCAAAAAATGACTTATTATTTTTTTTTTTAATTTTACATTTTTTTTAATGTCACCTTTAAATAAGTCATTTTTAGTGCTCCACAAGCACAAAGTAAGCGATAACTTTATATATAACTGACTAGGGTCAGGGTATGGCATATTTACGTCAAAAAAAGTTTTCTCTAACCCTGACCCAATTTAATATTTTTATAATTCACATACATTATAGTATTAATTCATGACTTAAAAAAAATGACTATAATAGTCATTTCGGGAAAATAAAAATGACTATAATAGTCATCTGTAGGCAAATTACCAATTGGATATAATAGTCAATTTTTTAGGTGACTATGTTGTTTTAGACCTTTATGTTTAATGTCAATACAAGTTGACATACAAAATGTTTACAGAATCTTTTTCTTGCAGCTTGGTTAACTTTATTGTATAAGCATCGTTTCCGGGGCCGTTTTTCCTTTCTTTCTATAACTAATGGCGGAAGAAAATTTCTTCCACCGTTGTCATATCCAAGAGGAAGGATATCGCTGCGTACGAGGTAGCCATTGTATACACAAAGCAAATTAGGATCTTGTTTGAAACTAATTATCCGCGATATTAATTGATTATTAATATATTTTTTTATTAAGGTTTTTAAAAGACGCGCGGCCATATGTTTGTATTGTATCATTTAAACCCTGCGAGGCGGATTTTGATTCAAACGCACGGACGGTGGTTTGAAATGCGACCGTGTGTTTTTGTGATTCTAATTATCATCATAATATAAAGAGATGTCCAATTCATTCATTCACTCATTTATTAATAAGTGCCAGTTTAAAATCCCGAAGACAGTAGAGCGCAAGCTCGTGAAAATCGACAAATATATATTTAATATTACGCAATAAACTGAACTAATTAATAAGTAATAAAAACAAAAACAAAAATTATTAAATTAAAACTCAAAACAATAACAACGACAAAATCATGTTGTAATGCAGATGTGCTTTGCACCAAGTATTATCCCCCCCCCCCCGAATTATATGAATGAAAATTAAAATGAAATATTAGAATACACTGGAAGACCTCCTTCTTTCATACACGATAAAAAACAACTAATCAAATCAAATTTACATAACGTTACAGATACATATACGCTTGCTGCGCATGTGCACGGCATGACACGTCCTCTCTGTATCAAAGGATTTAGTATTGAGAGAGAATAACGAGACGCGCAATCCTGATAAGCTGTATCTACCGCTATGCAAAAGTACTAATTTGTATAAGAACAAACTAATTAATGATCAACTCCTTTATTCAGTAATTAAATAGTCATCGCGTATAATGAAACTTTCCCACGCTTTGTATGTTTATAATCACTGTATACTCCATTTATTCATATATTTATTATTTTTAACACAATCACAATAGATTGATCCCGAAATTGATAGAATAAATTAAACCTATTTTTTAAGATGGTACAAACGTGTTACAAGCGTTATCTAAAAAAATATGTCTTTGTTTGTCTATTCTATACACTCCGTCCAAGTTCTCTAGATAATTACGTAATAACCCTAAGCCTCGTTTCCTCGTCTTTGTTTTATTTTGTTTTGACTAATCCGTAAAAAGCTGTAGTTTTTTCTAGAAAATTGGCATGATTTTAAAATGTTAACATGAATACATCATCTGAAGGAGAAATCGATTTTTTATAAAATGAAACGAAATTTTTGAGTGACGTCGCGCAAATTAATTTTGGTAAAGGTCTATTAGCTTGCTACTTTATACTTGCTACTTGCTACTTGCTACTTTCGAACCAGAAATGATACGTGTGAAAGCCAAAGGTTAGAAGGAATTATCAGTTGCTTCTGTGTTTATATTTGCTTTCTCTGGGTAAAAAGAAGTTGTCTTTTACTAAGCAGCCTTCTATAACATTTTCTGGACATAATAGACACTTCTCAAATTGACGTACTAACGTTGACAAATGACATCACGCAATTTCCTCTAGTTTTATGAAGAAACGGATTTCAAATTCGGATTCATCGTCCAATAATATATCTAAGCTGGATATGTCAGAACCATACAACAAGTATATAACTCTTTATAGTTATTTGAAAAATATGCTTTTGCATCAGAAGGTGGCCAAACATGACAAGTTCCAATATACGTAGGCGTAGCCAAAAATAACCTTTCTGTTTACCGTAGGGATCTGAAATATTCCACACAAGACTATCTTTGGACGATAAACACGAATCTGAAATCCGTTTTTCATAAAACAAGCGAAAATATTTAGTGGAATTTAGGAAGTGTTTATTAATCACGAATCGTTTGCTTTCATCACTTTGTATTACAAATGAAAGAAATATTCGCATTCAACGGCCCAAATTCATCACAAACCCAGTCAAATATCATCCAGAAAATATTATCCAGCTATGTTGAGTTGTGTTGAGTGTTGAGCATTTAACCTTGATGCATAGTGTCACCGGAAAGGATCAAATCATTTGGTATTTATTTCCTAGTTTGCTTTTTTACAGGGAAAAATTATTATTATTGGAAACATAATTTAAAATAAATTTGGTATAAACTGATAAGGCACCCTGGTTGCTCATAAAATTATAAAGGATTCTAATGGGAAGTTTAATATAACCGGGAGGTATGCTTATGCATGAAAGTGTTAACTCCTGAAGTTACTTCTGCATAGTACGTACTTATTAAAAATCTAAACTTTTATCCTCTTTATTTTCATATTTACTTCTAATAACTAAACTATTACTTCATTAAAAATATAAGACCTTCAAACTTGTGGGAGAAGTCCGTACTTGATAGTAGCAGCTACAACGTTGCACAAAATATTTGAGACAAGAACCGCAGTAGTTGTTAACTGGGCGCTTAGTAGGAAACGCAAGTATTAGTGTTTTCTAATGCGAAACGTTAGTGTTTTCTTAAGCAAAACGTTAGTGTTTTCTGAAGCGAAATGTTATGGTTATTTCATTTTAATGTCTTCATTGTTTTATATTTTGTCCAAGGTTGAAGATTGTTGTTACAGGAATTGACGGGCTTAGATAATACACATAAACTGTCCGAAATTCATTATTGTCACTTCTCCTAGAAATACTATGTCCGTAGATCTCTGAAGTTTGAAATTTCGATTCGCCAAGGTACGTAGTATTTCCGCGCAAAGTGTTCTGTACATGGTACATGGTACCGTAACACAGGTGTCCGAAAAACCGCCCGAAAAGTTCAATCATCCTTTATTCGTAATAAACGAGATTTTTCCACAATTTCATTGCAGTCAGTCATAACCAACAGCTGGCCCAATTAATAAAAATGATATAAATATCTATAAAGATTTTGATTGGCGGACCGCCCCGTTTACTGCTGTAAAATACTTAATCCTTTAATCCTAGTTAAAAATAATCTCTCTCGTCTATAAATATTTTCTTAGATGGATTTACGTAATTTGACGTTTTAGACACAACAACAAATAAACAACATCGACGGATCAACAGTCAACGAACACAACAAATTGAAAACTTGACAACAATAACTATCATCGACAACAACAGCAACGAGTGCAATAAACCGAAAGAAAGGTTTGGGACAAGATATCTATTAATGATATTCACGCACTGGAATAGATTCAGAAATAATAACGTTTTGGCACTCATAAGACATTATATTGTGTAGGAAGTTGCAGTGTAAGTACAATGTCTTCTGTGTGGCAAAACACATTATTTCTAAAGCTTTTGCAGTTGGTGAATATAATCGATTCCAGCCACCCTAAGCCATTAAATAAAAATACAATGGTCTCAGCGCATCAAACGAAGAAGTATAGTTGGCTTGGTCGAAAGACGAAGCTAACTATACACTCTCTCCATCCACAACGGAGTGGACGTCTCCACCACAACACAACTAGCTACCAGTCACCTTGTCACGTCAATACAACAGAAATCCTCCAAAACCGTAAAAACATAAACACAGTAAAAAAATGAAAAATATTTTTGACCAATTTTGGTCACGTTTTGGTCAATTCTTGATAACGTCAGCAAAAAGTGACATCAGTAAAAATAAGCGAAAATTAATCTACTTGATATGGTCTTTACTATGCCAAGTTTGAAGTCGTATACATTACCAAAAGCACAAAGAAAGCGACAACTTCGTAGTCCGCCACGCCCTTTTATTGTAAGCTGTATTGTAGAAAATCCAAAAAAATTCTTTTTGAGAAACCCTTTTTCTGTGAAACAAATAGTGATAATAATTTATTAGCAAAGTGGCATTAGATGAGCGTGTGCACCCTCTTACGTCAACTCTGCCTCCTTCATACGCCAACCCACGCCCCGGTTACGCCCACAACCCAAATACTATATTTTTCGAGAAAGGAAAAATATCCAACATAAACACCAACCTAGAAATCAACAGATTTTCTATCAGACCAATCGTAGAAGGAGAATCCTACAAATACCTTGGGAAGGATGAAAACATATCATATGACGGTCCTGCCAAAAAGAAAGTAATAAAGGAATATTTCTCTGTGCCAAAAATATGGAATTCCGAATTGACTTCCTTCCGAATTGTACCCACATATGGGATACTTGATTGGACAATTGAAAACATCAGGAAATCTGATTGACAAGTGGAGAGGATTTTATTTGTTTCAAAGTATAATTTTTCAAGTATATTTCCTCATATCAAGGATGTTATAAAGCGAAGCTGGATAGAGCACCGTTTCTATGGCCTTTGTTTCGTATTGTTTTTTCTTTTGTGTCCAAAGAACAAAGCGGTTTGAGGTGTGTTATTTATTTTCCCGCGCAAATTTTCAAAATGGCGATAATTGAACAAGGAATGATGTTCTTTCAATTTTTGTATCATTACACTGAATGTGCAGCGTTTACCGATGTTTAAATTAATAGCTAATAGGTTTATTGTTATATCCTATTGTTCTATATACGTGATTACACAAAAGAACCAGTTTAAAACTAGTTTTATTTCCATTAACTGAAAGACGTCCGAAGTTCACAGCGTGGTATAAAAACATAGAAGTTCTAGTAGATGTTTGGGTGTGGAGAAGGTCGTACACCCTTTAAGGTAACGTAGAAGCATGATACTTTTTATTGGTAGTATTCTTTTTACCAGGCACTCTAAAGTTTTTCCAGGCAAGTTCATGTTTTGAAGGGAAAATCTTGCCCG
>JANTOQ010082381.1:0-16910 GCA_027564595.1 Bythotiara depressa | reverse complement strand
ATAAGGCTTCATAAGGTAAATGCAAGCGACTTTAGGATCAAAATAGTGCGAAATATTAAGTTAATTGACACTACAAGGGGGATAGAGATAGTTTGCATTAAAAGGTCAGCATGATGTCTCTTCGTAAATGATATTCTAGTACGTCTTACAATATATTCCTCGAAATTATAATATTTACGATATATATTTGTCTTGGTAAATTAACCCTTTAGTGTCTGTTGTTCCTGGAAATTGACCCAATCAATAGTCTTTCCTTTGTTATTTTGCTTTTTCCAGGGGTTGATTTTTAAAAATAAAAGCGAAAATAAAGGTTGTATAGAAACTGATAAGACCCCCTGATTTTAATTAAATTATAAAGGTTTTTAGTGAGAAATTTACAACTGTCAGGATGTATTATTATTAAAAGGTTATAAAGTAATTACCGACCACTCCTGGTGACCACTCCTTCTGGTGATCTTATGATATTTGTTTAGAATTCAATATTCCTTTCTTAAAAACTACTTTAATTAATTGTATATTATATATTTATTTAAATAATATAATTATGTATATTGTGTATCTTTTATATTTTGGTTATTAATTTTATTTTTCAAGCAGGACCCGATAACAATTTATTTTAAAACTGGTGTTTGGTCTAATTCTAATTTTTAGTTTGTGTCTTCTGGAGTCTGAATATAGGCATGACTTAGAGTTGACGAATTTTGTTAATCCCTTTTAGTTCAAGTCGAATTTTGTTTTAAAACTAACCGTAATATGTCTACTTGCCACCAACTTTTACTTGTAAACACCTTAACGTATTCTTTCCCTGCTACATTTTTGTCAGACTAACTTTGGTTTTAACATTTTCCGTTTATTTTAACATCATTTTTGTATATATGTATATATTTATTTATGTTTTAACTGTTTAAATGTATTATACTTTTTCTGCATAAAGCAGGTCCCTCTAGGATGCCATATAGAGTTGTGTTGTAGCAGACGAAATGTAAGGCTGTTTCATTACGTAAATGACAGAATCTTTAGGCTATACCATATAGAGTTGTGTTGTAGTAGACGAAATGTAAGGCTGTTTCATTGCGCAAATGACAGAATCTTTAGGCTACACCTTTCTACTACACACTCGAAGTTGTCCAGTTCAGAATATAACACGGTATGACCATCGAAGAGTGAATGTCGAGGCAATGAATGCAGCGGACTCGTCTGCCGTAATTAAAAATGGGGGAGAATTGATACTGTCCATAGTCACGTGACAAATTTTTGTGTAGATATTTTTCAAATCTTATAGCAAAAGCTAACATTCACGACGCCTTTGACAGTAGTTTCACATAGCAAACATCTACAAAGAATTGCGGCCATTTTACATCGTAAGTCGAATAAGAAGCCCTATAGTTTATACTGAAGAAGCCAACCTGTATAAAGATGAAAATTACCAGTCATACCATACTACATTGCTGCATATAACGTGTATTTCAAAGAAACCGATGCAGTAGTTCTTCGCTAAGAATCATTTTAACACGCTTTTATTTTGCTGCATACCTGCATATATCTGGGTTTTTTTTGCTGCATACCTGCATATATTTGTTTTTGTTTTGCTGCATATCTGCATATATCTGTTTTTGTTTTGCTGCATACCTGCATATATCTGTTATTGTTTTGCTGCATACCTGCATATATTTGTTTTTGTTTTGCTGCATACCTGCATATATCTGTTTTTGTTTTGCTGCATACCTGCATACCTGCATATATCTGTTTTTGTTTTGCTGCATACCTGCATATATCTGTTTTTGTTTTGCTGCATACCTGCATATATTTGCAAGGTTATACGTTCGCAGCAGGTTCCTTCTCTTTAACCTTTTAATGCATAAACATACCTCCTAGTAATATTAAACTTAACATTGGAAACTTTTATCATTTATGAGGAACCAGTGGGTCTTATCATCTTTCCAATAATTAACCCCCTGGAAAAAATAAAATAGCAAAGAAATGACCAATGATTTGGTTCCTTAACGGGGGACACTGCATTAAAGGGGTTAATCATTTCTATTTTTGATTGGTGCTTCTATGAGTTAAACCAGCGTAATTCTGCATGATCCTGGAACGCACCCAATCCAAACTTTTTCAATTAAATGGTGCTGGTATGTATGTCTGTATAAACCATATGATGGTCCGCTCACGTATTCAAGTAATTATTTTTGCCCATTAGGTTGAGCGTTTCAACAACGACCAAGATATATTTATCTTTTTGCTGAGTACACGAGCTGGTGGACTGGGGCTGAATTTGATGGCTGCAGACACGTGCATCATTTACGATAGTGATTGGGTAATTATATCTATTTCCATTCTTTGATATAATTATTCATTATTTCTTTTTTTTATTTGCTTATTTATTAATTAATTAATTAATTAATTTACTTAGAATCCTCAAGTGGATTTACAAGCACAGGACAGATGTCATCGAATAGGTCAGACGAAACCAGTTGTTGTGTATCGATTCATTACAGCAAATACAGTGGACCAGAGAATAATAGAAAGAGCAGCAAGCAAAAGAAAACTAGAAAAGATGGTTATACATAAAAGTATGGTTCTTTTCATTGTTACTTGTTGTTGTGGTTCTTTTCATACGTTGTGATGGTCATTGTTACTTGTTGTTATGGTTCTTTTCATACGTTGTGATGGTCATTGTTACTTGTTGTTGTGGTTCTTTTCATACGTTGTGATGGTCATTGTTACTTGTTGTTGTGGTTCTTTTCATACGTTGTGATTGTCATTGTTACTTGTTGTTGTGGTCATTGTCAGTTGTTGTGATAGTCTTTGTTAGTTGTTGTTGTAGTTGTATCAGGACCCTATTAGGTAACAGTTTATTTGAAAACTGGTTTTGCTATCCTGTGTAAATATTAATAATAATAATAATAATAAATTGATGCATGATTATGTACGTCAAATTTCGTTCCATTTTATATCCATACAGTGTGGTGGAAGTACAAATTCTATGGGGGAAATATATCTTACCTTTCCAAGGGCTGTTTCGTACGACTTCAAATTTTCATGGCTTTCTCTACCATAACAGTATGAGGACAATGCCCCACCCCACTCTACCCACTTTGCGAATATAAAATGGAATGGTGTTAATACAGGAGTTCGGTAAAATAGACTTTTATTTAATTTGTGTATCTTCGTTTTGTTTAGAAAATTTCAAAGGCTGTAATTTTGCGTCCGCTATTTCGCCACACGAGCTGGCGGAATTGCTCCACTCCAATGATGCGAAGGCAACCATAGACGGGAGTAGTGTCATATCCGATGAGAATTTAAGGCACCTGTTGGATCGCAGTGATATGGATGGATGGAATGTACCGAAAGATGCTTCCGCTACTCCTAAGGATAAAGAGAAAGCAGTGAAGGAAGAAGTCGATGGTCAGAATCAAATTTTTAAAGTTATGGAAGCTACCGAAAACGAAGAAATAGTTTTTTAAAGTTTTTAAGTTTAGCTAGTAGTAAATGAAATTGAATGAATGATACTCACATTTGATTCTCACATTTGAAAAACAAATTTAGGTTCCAATGGTTTTCCAAGAGAAATTATCCATATATTCAAAAGTGTTTTATTTTTAAAAATATTGCCTTAATTACTTGAATAACATTCTCCGAGAAACATATTTATCGATGTATCTAAATTTTCTGTTCATATGGTATATCTGACAAAGTACCTACATCATAATTTAAATTTTCTGTTCGTATGGTATATTTGACAAAGTACCTACATCATAAGTTAAAAACAATTTTACTTTAAACAAGTAAATTCCATTGAGATCGAAGAATTTTGTGAGTGTGCAAGGAACCATGTATAAGATCATTCCCGTATTTCATAAAACTTTAGAAAATATATATATTGATTTTCAAGAACAACTAATTACAAATTCAAAGTCATCAACTAAATATATCTCTGTTAAGAAAATTTCAAATCTATACCGACAAAGAAAAGTGTTGTAATTCCAGCCTCGTTTTCCTGTATAGCGTGATTTTTTAAACAGCTGTAGAATTTGTTTGTCTCTATGATTCTGAAACTTTCACTATATGCTTAATTTTATTTGAATTTTAAATTAGTTTTTCTTAAATAACAGTGGAAGATTTATCGTGACGTCATATAATTATGTAATTATGCAATTCGGGAAAGGTCTGTATATTTTCATAAATTAATGAAAATTTAAATTCGTTTTATGAAACTGAAAATTGAAAATGAAATTCGAATTTCTCGTCAAAAGGAGACTAGAGATGCATTTCTCGTCAAAAGGAGGCTGTAGGGTTGTATTATTAGAAAATGGGAGACCGTGAAACATGATTGATGCGCAAGTTATGTTCTTTACTTTTATTAAAACTTTCAAAAACATAAAAAAATTTGACGTGGAAATCGAAGCCAAAGTCTCTTAAATAAAAAGCAAAGAGGAAGAGGATGTATAAAATATTATTTCAGGCAGTCAAATACTTTTTCTTCGTTAGCCTTTCCATTCTTATATTTGATCCTTAAAAAGTTGATTTTCATCCCTTCAGCATTTCTATTGCAAATTCTATTTTAGTACAATGGTTTGAAGACATTTTGCCCTGGTATATAGTCCAGCATGGTGTAAATCGCCGTGTATTACATTTTGCCACGAGAAGTTAAAATGTTTTAACAGGGAAAGTAATATGAGAGGAGACAGGGGTAGTTGTTAATAGTTATATATGTATGGTGGTTGCTATTTTAATGTTCATATCTATATATTTAAAAAAATATTTACAGACTACAGAGAAAATTTTATATTTTGTTCGTTCGTTGTAACACTCTCTCTTATTGTTTTATTTAACCCTTTAGTGCATAGTGTCCCCCTGAAAGGAATCAAATCATTGGTCATTTCTTTAATATTTTGCTTTTTCCTGGGGGATAATTATTAAAAATATAATGTAAAATAAATTTAGAAAAAAGTAGATAAGACCCCCTGGTCCCTCAAAATTATAAAGGTTTCTGATAAGAAGTTTAATATAACCAGGAGGTATGCTGGTGCATTAAAGGGTTAAAGTTTTTGTTTTGTTTCTACAGAAATGTGGCCAGTATCTTTACTCCACTTTTAGCCTCGTTTTAAAATACAGTTGAGTGAGATAAAACGAGGCTCTTTTTCTTATTTGTGTTAAAAAATATTGGTTGTTAAAAACGTTCACAAAAATTTGTTTCTTTTATGTTGGTGGTCACTTTCAGCCTCGTTTTCATCAGATGTATCAAACGTGGTTGTCAGTGCTATGTTTTGTTTATGTTGTAGAGATGTGAAGAATTTTCTTAATAGAATCATTCGTTGTCGATTCTTGTTGTACTTCTGTTTAAAGCGTGGTTTAATTTTTGTCCATATCAGCTTCAGAAGCAGATTACAGCTGGCAAGTGTGTTGTTCTTGGAGATAATCCAAAAAACTGTTTTAAGATTCCTTATGTGGATCCGTAGTGTAGTGGTTAACGCTATTACTTTTGACGGAGCGACCCAGTGTTCGATTCCCAGCGGGAGCAAAAATTTAAATCTTGTATAGAGGTTTACGAATGAGACGATGGACAAGGATTCCACGTGGAGGGACCTACTGTCCTCCTGGGGCCACGCCCACTATATGTTATATGTTGTGTGCGCCGCTACAATCTTGGACAGAAATAGTGAGAAAATTGTCTATTGTTATTTTGTCCCCCCCTCCTCCCATATCAATGTTGTAAACTGCATAAAATATTTGTGGACAGGTCCCAGGGAGAAATAAAAAAGATTCGTCAACATTGATACGGGGGGAGGGGGGGAGGGGGGGGACACGAAAAAAGTCGAGAATTTTCTCAAATGTTTATGTCCAAGATTGTAGTCTGGCAATATACATTAATTTTCCGCGTCAGCTAGTGGTGCAGTGTTGTGTATGTGAGTGTCAGCTAGTGGTGCAGTGTTGTGTACGTGAGTGTCTGTAAGGTGTTAATACCTAACTTTGATAAAAAATAAAAAAGATTCCTTAGAAAACCTGTATTTAACAGGAAGTAGGTCTGTTTCTCTTAGAACGCATAACTTTGACTGGAAGTCAGATTATCTCTCTTAGAACAACTCATTTTGTCAAGGCATGGAAAACCAAGTTTTATCAACCTCGTTCCCAGGGACTTTTTTCCTTTATGATGTTTCTTCCGCTATCAGAAACATCAAAAAGGAAAAAAGTCCCTGGGAACGAGGTTGAGGTTTTATAGCAGCTAACTTTGCCGGAAAAGACATGTTCCCTTAGAACATGGACGTATAAGCTTATACGTCCATGATCTAACCAACCTAAGCAATAAGCTTGCTTTTGTCGCTATCGAGAAAAAGAAATTATTGAACGTTATTTGTTTTTTAATGAAATGAGTTCCAAGTGTACCATTATTTTTTTCTAATAAAAATACATAATCATAATCCTGAAGTTCTTCTCTAACAAAGGGTGTCGGACTTTTTCTTATAAAGCGTCTGTTGGAGAGTTGTGATGAAATAAGCAATAATATTCCTCACATTAACCATATTTTTTAACGATAAATCTTTACACGACGATAAAAAATGAACGACACAAAAACAAACAATTCCCACGACACTATTCGAAAAAGCATTGTTTCCTTTTTTTCGTAGCCCATGACTGAAGATGGGTCTCAATATACGACAATATTTCAATAATTTTACCACAGTGAGAAAACCAAAATTTATTTGCGACCTTTAGCAGTTCATGAAACAAAGATGTTTAATTCCAAAACACTTTTAAAATACGTCTTGAAGATTAATTAATTAATTAGATTAAGTTTGTCTGAATTTTAATAAACATCTTTATCAACACAATAAACTAGATGGAAAAAATATACCACGGCGATCGGTTATCAGCAAAAATTAATCAAAATAATTTTGATTAATTAGCGTGCCACAAGTTAAACGAAAGCTTTTTTATACACCATAATTTTTTTATTAAACTTTTTCAATTTACAATTTCAACGTAGATAGACTTAAAATTTGGTACTGAACTAACCGTGTTGCGCTTGCGCCCTACAAAAGGCGGTTGGCGTGAGCCGGTTACTTCAGAATGGGAATGGCAATGTCTATGAAATGACTATAAACGGATATGGTGAGAGCGAAGCAAAGAAAGATGTTAAGAGCTAACGAGAGGGAGATTGAGGTCAAGAACAATGAATTGGTATTAAAAGGAATGGGTAAAACTACAAATTAAGAGAACTTTACGTATAATAATGTTGCATAAGTTTCAGTTTTACGTTTTTTTCTCAAAGCAACGAATTTCTAAATTTAAAATTTAAAACACGGAAACTCAGGAATAGTTAACTTTTATGCGATGAAACTTTGCATGCTTTCTCTACTTCTTCTTCTGAACTTAAATTCCGTGCAATAGATCCAGCGGAAATTGCTTAATAGTAACAGCAAATATGGTACTTGAGCCTAAAAGTAGAGGAAAAAACTGTATCTTCACGTTGGATATTAATTTTATCATTTTCACGTTTTATCTATTAATCTAGACTACAATCCTGGCCATAGTATAATGGCACAAAGCGCCAAAAATTCAAAAATCAAGTGCCACGCAATTGTTCATAGATATAACTACGGAAAGAATTAAACTTTTCCAGTTTACTAATGACTTAAGATCTTAGGTACTTAGGTAGAGAAGTAACCGTGGCTATGTAGCACTGTTGGACAAGGTGAGTGGACTCGCTTTCCTCCTATTGGTCCATTTGAGGACTTTGTGACGTCATACGATATGTTGATCAGTGAAATAAGGAAAATCTTGAATGTTTTTGATAAATTACAGTGACACGGGCGATCCCACGCAGTTTCCTACAAACACCTAACTCTCATCTCGTGCAATGGGCACTAGAAGGGTAAGGTGCTAACACAGAAATCAGCATACCAGATACATTTGCGCTCGCGACCCCCGGTTCGTTTACATTTAGGATAAGACTAAGAGGGAGACTAATCTAGTCTACTACTAATCGCATGTAACAATTGGACATAAATATTTCCATAAACTTGTATATGTCAAGAAATTAGTTTCAAGGGGTATGTACCACCTTAAAACCCATCGCTTTATTTGTTGGAGGAGAATGGTGCTTAAAGACCGTTTAAACGAATATTTCCAATTTTACAAGATTTATATCTGCCAGGGGCAGAAAACATACCACAAATCAGAGGATCTTTTAGTCTAGTCTAGTCTGAATGGTCGTAAAATTGTCCCAAATATTATATGCATGATCTATGACTACCCTAACGACAGCATGCAGTCGTAAGGTAACCAAGTATTCAATTTTAGAGTACGTACACGTTACTCCCAAAGCATACCTGTGTGAAATTTTATTAAAAATAATATCTATGATATGTAGAGGAAATAGTTTATATTACACGAGTAGGAAAATTTTCAACCTCGTTCCCAGGGTTTTTTCTCACTTTATGGTATGAGGAAAGCGTATCAAAAAGCGAGAAAGTCCTGGGAACGAATTATTCCTATGCTGACTAATAAAAAGCAGCAGATTTTTTTACTTTTTTTGACGAGGAATCTGAATCGGAAGTCTTTTTTTTTGTTGTAAAAAATAAACTTTAAATATTCATGAGATTCGGAAAAGGTTTAATGATGTGCACAACCGCAGCAACTACCCATCGTGATATTCACTTCATAAGTTGTGCAATGTGCAGACCGCCAGAAATCTTACCCATCGTGATATTCACTTCATAAGTTGTGCAATGTGCAGACCGCCAGAAATCTGTCTAATTGTGCCAAGAATGCCCGACACGTTAGTTATCATACTCTACATTCAGGTTTTTTACAAACTTTCTGTTCTGTAATATGTACATTAAACAAAAAGGACCAAGGAGCACATTCGCATATCGCATTACTGGCATCACGTGTGACATGTAAATATGATCTATACGAATTTTATGATAAGGAACATCCTCCACAATGTGCCGCGGTGTTGAAATCCTCCACAATGTGCCATGGTGTTTATATGCTCTTATTTTATGACCATCATCATCCACTAGACCTGGTGAAGAAGAGTCAACTAAATTATTTATCGGTGAATGGATTCCAGAATAATAAATGATATTGTGCCGATAAAAAGTACAATAAACTACATATGTATCCAGTGAACTTCCATTAATACACCAATTCATAAGAACTGCCACTTTGAATATTCTTTGTTGGTTTTACACTGATTTAAAAAATAGTTTAAAAAACAATTTTAAGATTTTTAGTTAACACACCTGTCGTGAAACCGACCTCGGATTTGAAATGCTCGTTGAAAAATAAGGCAATATTATACAGTTTCAAATACATACCTGCACTGCAAACTGTTTTATTGTCTTGGAATTTGGAAAAATAAGAAGACTTTGACTATGGAGGATTCCCAATATTTTTCACGGTCAAAACTTTCTTAAGTTTTAAGATTTTATATAAATTAATTAAAATAAATAAATAAACTCTATCAATTCATTTGTTGAGCAACTATGAATCTGAAATTATATTTTGAATTATTTTTCCACGAAAACCAGAGGTCGGCTTTTGCGTGTAACCAACAGAAGAAGAAAATTCAAAATGGCAGCTCTTCTTATGTTGAATTGGTTTATTTAAAATATATTTTTTCTCTTATTAATATTGCACAATTAAAACTTTCCTAGTCCTTCACTGAATGCGTTATCAGACAACATAACCACTGATTTGGGAAAACATTCATATTTCCTCATTCATTCAACATGCGAGTATATTGTTTATATCAAACTTCCCATTTGAAACCTTTATAATTTTATGAGGACCCAGGGGTCCTTGTCAGTTTTTACCAAATTTATTTAACAGTGCATTTCCAATAATTAACTGGAAAAAGCAAAATACCAAAAGAATGACCAATGATTTGTTATTTTTCCGGTGGCACTGTGCTAAAACAACTTATTAAAGTCCATCCGTGTGTTATTACCCAAGAGACTGAGACTGGCATGCAGTGATAAAACTAACAAAATATGCTGAGTCACCAATGCACACCTACTTATTAAGTGACCACGACTTAATATCGTGCATTATGAAAAACCTATTTCCTTCGTGCCCTAACTATCTGTAGTGCGACTCTAAGGATTAATTTTAAAAGAACTCTAAAAAGTAAAATTTAGGTCCTAGTAGTGCTCTTGGTGTCCATAACTTCCACCCAACCTCGTAGCCATGGCCTCTTTCTCTTTTTGATAAGGTGGTTTCTCCTAAAAGAACTTCTAGGAAACGAGTTGGTTTCTCTTAGAACAACAGTTCATTTGACCAAGAAGTCAGAAAATGATCAACACATAAAACAGCTCATTTTACAAGGAAAACCGAATTCATACATTCTTCAGAATAGTTTTTTTTTGCCAGGATTGACACACCTGTAGGTTTCCTAGAACACCTAGGAAGGATTAATCAAAAAGTGTCTTCAGAAAGGAATCAATTAAATCGTTTCTTTACTATGTTACTTTTTCCAGAGGGTTAATTATTGGAAATATAAATAAATAAATTTGATAAACCTCCTGGTTCCTCATAAAATTTGAAAGATCTCCATGGTAAAGTTTTGTATAACCAGGAGTTATGGGTTAACAAACGAACAAACAAACGAACATACAAACAAACAAATAATCGAACATACAAACGAACGAACATACAAACAAACGAATGAACGAACATACAAACAAACGAATGAACGAACATACAAACGAACATACAAACAAACGATAATTGTCTTATACTTCGAGCATCCCTTTAGCTCTTTGTAATTCAAACACCCCAGTAAAAAAAAAGAGAAGAAAGTAGAAGTAAAAATATGAAGAAATACAAATACTGAAACTACAACATGAGTTTTATTTTCTAACACACTGGATAACCATTTAAAGTATATTTTGTATATATTTTAAATAAACTTTTAAATCTGTAACTTACAACATTTTTAACTTTTTATTTTGGACAGGAGGACGTACAATAGAAATAATTCCATTACTAAAATTAGAGTAAGCAACGACAGTTACCAGTAATGTTATTCCTGAAAGTTCTGTTATCAACTGTAACTGGTATATTAAATGTGTAAGTAATCGTTTATAATAATAATAATAATAATAATAATAATAATAACAATAATAACAACAACAATAATAATAATAATAACGCTGTCAATGAATTTTTCACATCCATTTTATTTATTTCCACGAATTTATCTTAATAAAAAATAAAAGGCAAACTAATTGAAATTTCTAGGTTCTGTATGTAACACTCGTTGTTTATTATTAGGGAGTTGTTTTAGAGAATAGGGAAGAGTATCAGACTAACTTATTGTAATAAACTTGATGGAGAGGCCTTGTGTAAGTTCATTTAAACTATTAAAAATTTATTTTGTATGCAGATAAAATAAATAATTATATAGTATTTTTTAGTATGCTTGTTGAATGGTGCTAGAGTTGGCTGGGAAACTCCATAGTTCAAATTAGAATATTAAATACATACACGACTTTAATGTCGTGACTTCTTCTGGAAACAGTATATATGCCTGGAAGTAAGTAAGGATCAAGCTAACTACCTACAATCGAATCCTGTACATAATATACTGAGACTAGGCGCCAAAATAATCAAAAAAAGGTTCCACAAATAATGAAATAGCGTTTTTGTGTACATAATAAATATCCTTGCTAAACATTTTCCAGATTGACTGTTGACGAAAAAAGACGCGCTGGTCATTGACATGCCTACAGCACGGTTGCAAAGGGTGCCTCGTTTGCCTCCGAATGGGTCGAATTGGAATGTGACTTTGAAAAGGTCTTGAAATGGAAAAATCATTGAATTAAGAATAACTTCCCATTGTTTTTAATGTAAACACTCTGGCAAGTGTGATGCTACGGAGTTTCCCATTAACATATTACCCTATTCAAGTTTTATTCCATTAACATATACTCTATTCAAGTTTTATTCCATTAACATATACTCTGTTCAAGTTTTATTCCATTAACATATACTCTATTCAAGTTTTATCCATTAACATATACTCTATTCAAGTTTTGTGGACGCTCTACGGAATAAGAAGGGGATATGAAGGGGACTAAAACCGCAAATATCTCAAATAATTTGTGCAGGGGTGTAACTACATTGTATTACAACAGAATTAAGCTTTTATTTAGCACACGTTAGGAAATATTTTATATGCAACAACAAACACAGCATGATATTATCTTTGTAATCACAGGCACTATTACGTTAGCTTTTTGTTCTCTGTTATTGGGGTAAATTGTCTGTCCCTTTTACAATAAACAAGGAGCCGGGTGGTCAGCTTAACTAAAAGCCTATTCGATTCAACATAAAAGCCTCGCTGGTTCTGCAGGAGTTTAGGAACTTGTACGGAATGACGAACATAAAGAATCTGCACAGACCAAAGGCTGCCTAGGAAATAAGTCAATTAAGTCTGTTTTTTTAATCTACCTTCATAATAAATGTCGTGTGGATATTTTTCCCCCTATCCAAGTTTGGTATTAACACCTAACAGACACTCACACACACAACATTGCACCACTAGATGACGAGTACAATTAATGTATATTGTCAGACTAGTGGCGCACACAACATATAATGGGCGTAGCCCCGCGAGGGCAGTAGGTCACTCCACGTGGAAACGTTGCCCAACGTCTCATCCGTAAACCTCTATACAAGATATAAATTTTTGCTCCGGCCGGGAATCGAACCCGGAGTCGCTCCGTCAAAGGCGAGAGCGTTTATCACTACACTACGGATCCACGGATATTATTTAGACGTCGCGAAGCCACAAAGTATCAAACAGCAGGCGTGTATACATTTAAACTAGAAAACACTAAACAAGAGTATGGATAAGAGTCATGGATCAAAGAGGTTTGCTTCTCTGTGCCGTCAGCGATATAGAACGTCGCCTACAATGGAACACGCTTTCAATATTTTCAAACTAAGTTTTTCGTTTTAAGTACAAATATTTAGTATATAAATTCACCGATATAAAAGTACGCAATTTCTCACTTTGCTTTACGCCAGGTGTCACAAAGGGTGACCTTTAGTATAATCAGGTTATCTGAAAATTTGCTTGGCGAGTTTGTTTATGTTGCTAAACTTCTGCTATCAAACACGTTTTAAAAAGAACTACCCAATTTTGTGCTTGATATCCTCGAAGACTCGGATTAGATCATGAAATCGAGTTTACAAAGATGTGAAACAGACCCTGTCGAACGCTACAAGGATTCCAATAATTTTCCCAGAAAAGAATTATCAGGAGAGAATTATTGGTGTGCTGTTACACAGTGGTTCATGTAACTTTAATCAATCAATCAATTAATCAATTAAAGAAAAATTATAATTATATGTATATAAATAAAATATAAATAAAATAAAATTTCCGTATTCCCGACCACCAGTGATTTATGTTGCCTAAAAAGGAAGAAAAAAGAAATAGAAACGCGGCAGTATTATTCTAACACACCAAACCAACAACGTAATACCCCAAAACACTGCCTGGGCGTGAACTGATGATTCTGTTCAACAAGCTGGCTTACGCCACCCTTGGCACTCCACTTCTGGAATGAAAGACAGGGTGAGCAAAATAAGCAAATGCCACAATACAAGGATTATCTAGGTAGTTAGTCCACGGTTGTGTATATAGAAACGGTTCAAGATGCTGCTTTATTTATATGCTACTTACGTGTTTCTCTGCAGCCTTTAAAGCAAGGTCCAGATCTTCAATCAAATCTTCCACATCCTCGATACCGGTTGATAGTCGAATCTACGGAATCCGAAAGATTTTAATTAGAACGAATAAAATATCGAGACTGGTTCTTCATTTTCGACTTTTATCTCGATTCTTTGTTTCCCAGAAAAATATATTGGTTCGCACAACATGATAAACATCTGACCGACAGAAGGTTATTGTCATGGAGATTTTTACTTGCTCAAAAATATTTACGTTCCAACTAACGTAGAAAGTTCCGGGGAAAGTTTCAAATGTGTTACGAAATTATGTGAAATACAAGATTATCCTCGCAATATAAGTTTTACAACTTTTTTGTTTTCTTCTCTTCAGGATGTGAGGATGTGGGTCGTTTAAAAAAAATAACTTTCTTTCGTTTATTTAAATTTCTAAGGAGCTTAACTAGAATTTTATGAGAATATAGCTCTGAATAATAAATGTTCTGGAGAGCTTTAGGTAAAACCAGTGAAGTAGTAGTGGGTGGAACAGGACAATAATATAACAGATTTTTTGGTCAAATTCTTATCAGTTTAATATTATTAATATTGCACTACCTATGAGATCACGAGACATTACTGCTTTCATGACTAGTAAGTACTACGTATCAGTTGTTTTACAATCTAGTGTTAAGTTACCTATAGGATAAGCAATGAGCTCAAATCTGGTGTCGAATATAAATGCTCATGACCTTTCTTTCTTTCTTTTCTTTCTTTCTTTCTTTTTCTTTGAAAATTTGAATAGAAACTGCCATCAAATAACACCTATTAAACTGCGATATACCCGAAGGTTTTGATGATATCAGCGTTATCGCCAACTCAAAAGCCTCTTTATTATGGAAGGCAAACTTTGCTCAATAAAACCATCATCTCTGTACCACTGTTATTTAAATAATAGGCTCGTACAACATTATTTATTTTACCTTATTACACAAAATCAAGGCGGTACATTAATTCAGGCGAGATAAATTAAGGTGGCTATTATATATTTAAGGATACATAACGTAAGATAAGTTTGGTAAGATAAGACATGACAAACAAACAGTAGCTAAGCAAATAAATCACAGTCTAGTAACGTTAATCAATTATCTAGCAGTGATGGATGACGAAGAAAGTGATGAGGAAATGTAAAACAGTTTTAAATAGAACATTTTAATACTATTGCTTGAATTTGTTTTCTTTTTTGAAAGACTTGAGACACCCAACCCCCAGATCTGGCACTTGCTTTTCGACTTTTTGTAAAACATAGGAAATTTGTTTCAAATGAGCTTTAATTAAGGTTTTAAAAATTAAGACCGTGCATTAATTTAGGCGAATAAATAAAAATGTAGTTCTCATCAAAACTATGCGGAATAATTAAACGTCATAAATTAAACATGGTTTTTCGAAATCAAGAATTTTAAGACTTTTTCCGTCTTAATTAATTTGGTGTGACACTTTATTTTGAAGTTACTTTTAACCTCATCCGTATGTTTACAGTCTAGAATGTCTTGTTGATACAAACAGATTTACCAATCATGATGTGGAAAGAACTACAACCTACGAATAAACTATTTGGCATTTACATTATTTGAGCCTCAAATAAGAATGAGTTACTTCTCGGTAGGAAAGTTGATATGACCACACGTTTTTCGGAAAAAACTTCAGATAGTCAACAACCACGGTTAGATAAGTTATAAAAGAACCTAAGGCTGGATCGTCTCACGTCTGATAAGAAAATTTATCCTTTTTACATCGTTACAATATTTCGCACCACTCGTGATATCGTTTTGATCACTTTGGCACCTTATAGAAAGTTATATTTGACTGTTAATAGTATCATTAATATGAAGACAGTACTTCCTTGTTCACACTGACAAAAGATTGCATTCTTACAAATGTATCAGAGATTCCAAGCTTCACTCTATCTTCTGGATCCACTGATGCGTGAGTCATAATCGCACTGAAATAAATAATAAATAAATAAAGTTGATCACATGACTTATCGCAAACTTTTTCTTCCTCGCACTTTTCCTGGATTCTTTTCACATTTCAAAACAATTCCAAGACATTCCAGGACTGTTTTCAAATTCAAGGACTTTCCATGTTGTTACATATATTAAGATCTTAGGTTTTGAACAGGAGAGAAAACCTGATTTTAAAACAAGAGTTCCTCTATTTTTAGATGGTACTACTTTCACATTTTTTGATAATATGGTAGGAACATTGTTCAAATAATATTTTTACCCCCCTACGAAGTCAGTTGAACAAAATAAATAATTATTTGGTTTTCGTATAACACGGGGAAGAATACAAGTGATACCTCCACCAATCTTTTAGTAGAGACAGTTTCATATGTTCATTCTTCGTCAGGATCACTGGAGAGTTAAGATTCCTGAAGACTATTGGACTAAACTTGTGAGTTGTCTACTCCTTCTATTGTTTCCACCATGTTTTCGAACCAGATGCATTGCGTGAAGTCGAACTTATTGGAAGGGGAAATTTGTTTTTCAACAGAGGAGAGGGTAGATTTTAGTCAGATTTGAGAGGTCTATTATTCTCTTGATATTTACATGCGCGTGTTCACCACCTAAACCTTTTCTTCTCTATTCTTGTAAATATATAAGAGGGGTCGACATCTGTGATGTTAACTCATATTTCACTTACGGGTGTTCTATTAGACTCTCAAAACCACCAAGACTTTCTGCTAAACAAAATATCTAAAATAAATAAATAGATAAAATATCACAATTCATCTTCTTTGATGATAAAAGGTGATTTATACTTATGACAACATCTTTTTTACTGAACTGTCACTATAACCTCGTTTCTATAAACCTTTTCGATACGGGAAAGCGATCTTCCACCTACCCATATCAGAAAGGATAAACAAGTCATGTGAATGAAGCTGAGGAAGGCGATATGATTTTTATCTACCATGTACATAGATGAAAAGACATTTCCAGAATCTCGTGAAAAATTGAAGTTAATTTTTATAAAAAACGGACTTCATGTTCAGATACCTCTTAAATAATATGCCTATGCTGAAAATGTCAATGTCATACACCAAACAGAATGATTGTTTTCGCTGCACCAAGTCAACAGTCAAAACCTTCCTAATTTCTCGCCTCGCGAGCATGAATACGAGGTGGGACATGAATACGAGGCGGGATATGAATACGAGGCGG
>JANTOQ010082270.1:0-16911 GCA_027564595.1 Bythotiara depressa | reverse complement strand
ATCGCGTCGAAACATTATTAGCAATAACAGAAATAAATAAGTAAAGTAATAATGAAAAGGCTCAGTGGAGGAGTGCAGATTTCTCCACATTGCTGTGTAGTATTCACACTGGCACACTATTGCATTGTATATTTTCACTCTTCTTCACAGACGTCTGTCTATTTTGAACAACTGTTTCTTAACCTCGTTGCTATAGATCATTCCTGAATTTATCTCACATGACGTCACATGATTTTCTCATGAAATTTATGTTTACGTACGGGAAATATTTCTGAATCATAATGCAGCTAATTTTTAAATAAACCTATACATGAGAACGAGGCGGAATTCTTAATAAACCTATACATGAGACCGAGGCGGAATTCTTGGTCGAGAAATTCGGAATCTGTTTCTCATAAAACTGCAGCAAAATAATTAGAAAAGAGTAGATCGTGACACCGTGTAGAAGAGTAGATCGTGACACCGTGTAGAAGAATGAAAACATAAAAAAACCAGCAACTCGCTATAAATAAAATATGGTAATGGTCGAGTTTGCATAGATTGTGATCTTTTAAAATATATTATTTAAGTTCTCAATCAACCCCTTAATCATCGGCATCTATGCAGTGATCCTGCACTAATAGAAACCTTTATGAAGATCTGGATTGACTGGATTCAACGGGAAGAAGACGTACAAAATCGCCAACGATACCATGATACTTTTTTAAAGATACACCTGTTTCGAATCCTGAAGAGGGATATTTAATGTCCGTAGTAATTGTAGAATTTCCTTCTAAACTTTTGTAAGAATCAACAATTTTATAAGTGGTTTTGTGAACAATTTCCTGAAATCTTTAATGTATATTTCTTCTGGTCTGTATTTTCCATTACCTTTCTACTTTTGTTTTATATATTATTGCAAGATATTTATTTTCTTGGCAAGTATATGCTTTCTCAACATAAAATATAAAAGATTGATTGGTGCATTCAACCGTATCGTGTCGTGTGCGTGATGCACCCAGGCTTTGTTTAACATCGCAAACCCTGGGTAAAATATTGTTTTGATTCCTTCTAGTATTCTTACTCTAGCTAGTATGGATATTCTTTTCTTCTTCTTTACTTCTTTTTGACTTGTTTATATCAGTCAAGAATTTAGTAGTATTTGTAAATATAGACACATAAGTGAGAAGACTATAACTAAGAGACTATTGTTGTGTCTTCTACTAGATGCAGCACTAGAAGTGCTAGCCCTTATTGGAGCAACGGTTGATACCTCCTTTTGCACATAAACAATGACGTTGGTACTCCCTGTGTTACGCTCCTTCGTTTCTTGTTCTGTAGCGTATACCTGGAGAGAGAGAGAGAGAAATAAATAAAAATCAGTTCAGAATAACATCAGCACAGTAAACAAATATTTTAAACCAAATTTTTTCTACACAAAACAAAATATTTTTTATATCTTTACCTAATGATTAATAAATAAATTTCCCTTACGATTTTGTTTAAAAGCAATTTAAAGCAATTTAAATTCCCGCTCTTATATTTAGTCAGGATATTTAGATATGGCTTATTCAAATGGATCAGTTTTTTCTTCCTGTTTCCTCTTAATTTTTAAGAAGGCCTTTTCCGAAGTGACGTCCGTCTGTATTAATTGGATTTAATTGTTAATTTTCATTGGAAACGGTTGTCAAATTTGAAATCCTTGTGAGAAAATGACATTTTTAATTATCTACCTAAATAAACATAAACATAAATTAAGGTTTATGTGCCTTTGAAATAAATGTAGTGTCCCCGGAAAGAAATCAAGTCATTGGTCATTTCTTTATTATTTTGATTTTTCCAGGGGGTAATTATTGGAAATATAAAGTTAAATAAATTTTTGTAAAAGCTGGTAGGACACCCTGATTCCTCATAAATTACAAAGGTTTTTAAACGTTTCCAATGGGAAATTTAATATTACTAGGAGGTATGCTTATGCATTAAAAGATCATTCTTATGAATAAACAGTTGATAGCTTACCTTGAAATGAAATCTCTTCTTAGTTTCACCTTTTAAAGATTTCTTGAGAACTAATATTCCAGATTCCGGTACAACCTCAAAATATTTGCTATCTTTCATCCAATATCGGATGTATTTATTCTTCCACTAGAATAAATAAAATATATTTCATAACAACGTATCATTGGAAGATTTCAACAACAACTAAGCTTAATAAGGGCACAGAGAATATTTTTACTACATTTTATCCTTCGAGAACTTTACAATCACACTCGTTGTACAGGACTGCACCACAGGAGCACATTCCCTCAATGCATTAATGGCATGAGCTGTAGTGCACATATACACATAATGACAGGTTATATAAACATTTCAATGTATGTTATCCCCGGGAATACATCAAAAGATATTCAGATCTTTGTTATTTTAATTTTTTCCAGGGGGTTGTTTGAAATATAAGTTAGTAAAAGCAGGTAATCCATCCCGTTATTCATGAAATTGTGAAAAGCTTAATAAAATGTTATAATATGCATGGTATATGTTCCAGTACTAACCGTGTAATCATCGTCTGAAGCTTTTATGTTTTCGTCGATGATCCTTTTCGAGTTTAAGTCGTCCGCTACCACAGTGACGACGTACTGACTTCTTTTGAACGTTGGAACGTTGTCATTCTTATCCAGAAGTTTAATTTTTAAGTCAATCGTTGCGTATGAGTCTGGCTGTTGAACTTCATATGCCTTAATACGTAATTGAAATTCTGAATAAAACTCCCTGTCCAATACTCCCCTTACCGTGATGTTTCCTGTAACTTGGTTGATGTAAAATAGACCATATTCATCTCCTGCAAAGTAAAGAAAATGTTTGCTTCACTTTGTTCACAAATGTTTATCTGTGTATTCAGTTTCTTGGAAGAAAAACCTTTCTAGGGTTTTAGCCTCTGAGAAGAGGTTTACAAAGACCGCACAACAGTAGAACATGCATTGAACATTTAACACATAATAAAAAAGAGAGGAATATATATAATTTTTCATGCAGACATAATTTTGATATGGGAAATTCAATCCAGATAAATTAAAACTTTGATAATTACCAGTAATTTTATTTTGGTTCAGTATTATTGCTTTAATTAATACATTCATTCGAGTTTTATTTCATTCGAACGAGTCCTAACAATACTCCTTTTCATAAATCATTGCGCAACCTTACGTCATCTTTTCAAAACAACCCTTCTGTACATTTTAATGAAAAGCAGATTAAAGATTCAGATTCCTTGTCAAAAAGTAAACGAACAGACATTTTTTTAGAGTTCCTAGTACATCAGGGAAGCGTTATCAACTGTTAAAAAACATTCAATAATCCAAGCCTCTTTATCATAACGAGGCTTGGGTTGCTAAATCGAAATATAAGAAGGCTTTGACCGGATATGGTGATAGTCCAAATAATCGGATCTGTTTAGATTTAAAAATTTTAAAAATACTCTATAAGCACAATTTTTTACGTAGAATCCATATCTGAAGGCCGTTTTAAATAAAAACAAACTTCAAATTTCGGTATAATATGAAAAGGTCTATTGCAAGTATTCGATTTTTGTTTTGAATGGCGACATCAATGACTTTTCTAATGTAAAGGTATAGAAGTTTTATTAGTTGGTTAAAGGTTAAAGTTTAAAGGGCAAGTTCTTTCTTGGAAACCAAGATCGCTGAGCCTGAAGCGTGCATAGGAAAATTCATTAGTTTTAATCCTGTCGTAACAAGAAGTCATCTATAAAGGATATGTAAAAACAGAACCAAACGACAAATTAGGACATATTGTATAAGGCAACCAAACTACAAATGTGCACATATTGTATAAGGCGCCAAATATTCAAAAATCGCGTTCCATAAGTGCTTCAGTTTCAGTTTCAATTTCAGTTTATGTTTCGCCGTTTTAAAATATCTACATGTTTGTTATGCTATTTACAATATACAAATAGATTGGCTGGAACGAGAAGAAGACTAAAAGTCTTATCGCCAAGCCCTATAAGTCTTATCACCAAGCCCAATGCGCTTAGAAAGTGCCCACTGTTACATGGAGAGTAAAAGTTAATCTTTTTTACAGTTTACTTTTACAGTTTACTGAAGTGACCGTGGCTAGTGAGCACACGGTTGAACAAGTTCAGTGGTATCGCTATCCTCTTAATTGGTTCATTTGAGGGATTTGTAACTTCATTAAATGGATATAGCAGGGAAATAAGGACAATTTCGTTTGTTTTTCATGAAAACACACTGGAACGCTCGATCCTATGCGGTTTCCCGCCAACACTTAACTCCATTCTCGTGCATTGGTCACGTAAATGGAAAACTGCCAAAACACAAATCAGCATAAAACGCCAAAAGTCGAAGAATTAATGACGGAGATTGTAGCTCACAACAATTAACATACCTGCGATAATGGAGTAATTGATTTCATTATTAATTGATTTATCTCCGTCTATTGCACTCACTATGGCGATGCTCGTTCCAATTGGTACGTTCTCCTCAATGTCTTTCTCATAATGATGGAGAACAAAATATGGCTTATTATCTCCAACATCAAGAACGTTAATTAAAATTCTGGTCTCTGCTGTTAACGCCGGGGAGCCTTCATCCTGAAAATCGAAATAACACATCCTCAATTAACGACCTTCAATTAATAAAGAAATTAACAATAAAAAAGACAAACATAGTTGAGATATTTTCACCACAATAAACTACGATGTTTTTCATTTGAAAATATGATTGTACCTACTACTTATTCATACTATTCTACCAATATTTTTATATTTTATATTTTTATATGTTTAACAGACAAGGAATTGTTTTAAAAATAACTTTAATTGTGACCATAATAGTTATTTGACTTGGCTACAGATATGTATTGTGAGCAGTTATTCGGAGAATGGACGTTGGTTTCTGCGCATGAAGAGCGTCTGAATGGTCAGTGACATTTTTGCCACCGTGAAGTGATGATTTCTACAACTAGTTGAAATACCGTAAACTCGGGAATAAAAATAAGCACCAGGCTTTTGCGCAATATTTTGATCTACCTTAAATAGCTACTAGTTAGATGAGAATATTGTTCTAGACAAATATCCTGACACTTGCTCATAAGATAAATAATAAAAGACCAACCAGATTGAAGAAACGTTACCTTGGCAACGACGGATAATGTGTAGCTTGATACGGTTTCGTAGTCTAGTTCGCCGATGACTGTCACAATACCGGAGTTGGGATCAAGTCTAAATTTTCCTTGGTCTGTGTTTGATTTAAACAAATACCGGATGTCTTTATTTCTTCCTTCGTCCTTATCTTCCGCTTTTACTGTCAGTATTTCTGATTCCAATTTTATGTTCTGTCGTAAGGAAAAAAATATTGAGGTAAAAATTTATTTATACGCAAGTATAACGCTACCATTTATATTTTCTTACTGGTGAGTTTTATAAATTTATTTATGTGAAGGTATAACCCTACCATTTATTCATGTGCAGGTATAACCCTGCCATTTATTTATGTGCAGGTATAACACTACCATTTATTTATGTGAAGGTATAACCCTACCATTTTATAAATTTAGGAAGAACCAGTTGGTGTTTTCAGTCTTTACCAATTTTATTTCTATATATACTTCTAATAACTAACCCAACTGGAAAAGTTATATAACAAAGAAGTTATATCGGTTTGATACATTTCCGGAAATAATATGCATGTCCGTTTAACCCTATTCAGCCTAGGCTTTTTGGGACGGTTCAGAACACCATAACTTTTGATATAGACATGTAATAACAATATAACTTGGCACATAAATACTTTACATGTTCTAAAAAAAGCCTGGGGCTTATATTAAATGGAATTAGTTTATTTGACTATTATTTCTGATTTCTAAACAAAATTATCTTTCCAACGGTATATAATATCATGACATCGAAAAAAATATTTTGACCACCTGCTAAGGATCTAATCCCAACAGAAGAACCATTGTTCCAAATGCAAAATTTATTTCATCATTTTGTTTCCAGGTAAATTTTAGAAAACGTCATAAAAGTTCATCCAATAAGTTAAGCCAGGTTTCCTTTCACTAAAATATATTCATGGACGCGACGTTTTGCTTTTGAGATGTTGTTTTTCTTTTCTTTTTTTCTATATTAATCAATGCTATGTACCCTGGTGTAAATGCATCTTGCATGGACCACTGTATGGATCAAGTACGCCTCTTCTGTAGACATAGGCAAAAAATTAAAATGATTGACTATTATTCTTTAGATCCGGAATAGTTAGGCAGACCATTAAAACTCCATACGTCCTTGAAACGTAATGGGGATAGAATTAATAACCCCATGTATCACACATATACAGGCTAGGAAATGTTCTTGCTAATTTCTATACCTCCGGTACTTGAGCTTCATAGGGTGTGTCCACAAAGATCGGTTTGTTGTCATTCTCATCCAAAATATACAAATAAACATTCAAACGCGCTGCTCGACCAATTCCACCCCCTTCAAAATTATCTGCTACCAGAATCGTAAACATGTACTCTGATTTATTCTAAACAATATAACAAATATAGATATATAAAAAGTTGAATAACTTAGAAATATTGTACATGTTTTGGAACGCTTATACATGACCTCTGCGAAAATATTGGCTTTACTGATAAAACACCCTCCTCCGTTTCTTCTGACCTCTACAAAGGAGAGTGATGACAATGCGTGTATAATTCCATTTGATCCGAGACCATTTTATGGGGATTAGTATCAAATTACTTCAACACCAACCACCTAATAGCATCATGTTTGTTGGAAAAACTATAGGATTTATCAATCAATAACACATACATAAAAAAATTCCTTAAGATAATAAATTTCCAGCCCATTTTTACTTTATTAAGTAAAATTGTTGACATTGTTGTAAAATCTCTCGCTGACCACTTACTTTTTTGTTGTAAACAAGTCGTATCGATTACTAACTGATCTTCTTTATACTTTCGTCACCAACCACGCTGTTATTAGATAGCTATCTTAAGTGTCAATCATAATAATAAGACAAGTAACTTTACGGTGTAATGTCATCATACAAATAATAGGTTGTCCTTTTTTAAAGGATTTATATATTTATTTATTTATTTATTTATTTATTTATGTATTTATTTATGTATTAATTAATTTATTATTGTTTATTTATTTGCTTATTTATTTATAAACTCTGCCCGTACCTCACGATCCGGTCTAATTTTTAATGTCAATATTCCAGTTGTTCTTCCAATAGCACATATTTCTGCTCCTTTTCCATCAAGACCGAAAGTTAAAGGATCGCCTTCATCGTCTTCGACCACTGTACTAATGTCGGATAAAACAAAACCGACTGCCGCATTTTCATTGACGTATATCGGATTAAAGACTTTGAATTTTGGTTTGTAATTGGATTTACCTAAAATAAAAAAATAAAAAAATAAAAAAATGGTTCATTCCTCCTACCAAGGAATTAGCGAATATATTTATTATAGTGACCTTCAGTTTATCTTGACTTATTCAAAAGTACTAGGTACTAGTACTAGGGCGCTTTACAAAAGTTATTTCTCATCCAGACATTCCATTTTTTTTAAACTTGTCAGAAATGAAATTATTTGATGGCTTGCAGCTAATATTGTCTTTGCTATGTTTTGAAAAATGGTTCTAACCGTGTCATAAAAGTGGTTTAGGGCCGGGTAGAAGGAATCCATCTTTCATTTATTTATCCAATAGAGTATTTAAGATGAAAGAAGTGTCCTATTAGAAGTACTAATTGCATGCATTTGAAAGCAATTTGGGATAAAATGCAGGAGCATATTTTTGAAAAGATTAGTAAAAATAATATTTTCGAAAATACACGAGGGAAATTAACCGAAAATTTCCCAAAGTAAACATACAATTATGGTAATTAATTATGCCTATCGACAAGTGTTCAGTCGAGTAAAATTAAATTAAATCTTTAGACCCAACCAAAAACACTAAAGATTTGGTGGGGAGACATTACAAAGTTGAGCGGGAAATTGCACATAAATGTCCTGGTAATTAGCTGCTCAATTATCCCTTTTAATGCATACATCAACCAGGGTGTTATACTGCTAATATTTACTATTAATAATTATATGAGGAACCAGGGGGTCGTATCAACTTTTTCTAACTTCATTCTCTCGCGTATTCTCAATAATTAACCTCCTGGAAAAAGTGAGATAAAACTAAAATGACTAAATATATTACTTTTTTCTGGGGATAATGTTCTTTTAAAGACATGGGTAGAAGTAGCAGTCCATGGCGGTTACTAAGTTAAGCATCTCTATTACCATTTCAAATCTTTAACGCCTCGTAAATTAATGAAATAACTTATTTTAAAGACAATAACATTTAATGCATATTTTTAACTCCTGTCTATTATAAACGTCTTTCTGTAAACTTTTATAATATCATAAAGTACCAGGAGGTCTTATCAGCAGTTACTAACTTTATTTCCCTTGTGTTTCCAATAAGTTATCCCCCCGGAAAAAAAACAAAATAGTAAAGAAATTAGAATAATTTGCTGGGGACAAGCGATTAGTAACAGATTACATTTATGTTTGTAGCTACTTATGCAAAAGGAAAGTGTAGCAATGGCAAAAATAATTATTGACAAATGATGACACGCATTTACTAAATAAAAACATGACCTGGAGCACACACGTTTTGATATCCTAATAAATATATCCAGGAAATTATGGAATGCCTGTTTGTGTTTTAAAATAAAAATATGAAATTTTCCTAAAAATTTCGAGTGTTTACGTTATATTTGGCTATGGATGTTCAAGTAGGCAATATCGGATTTCCGCAGTCCTGTATAGACTTTTAATACATTTTTATATAACTTTTTATATATATAATTTATATATAAAGTTGTTTATTATATACACTATTATACTTCGGTTTTTAGTGGAATGTTATCGGAAGCAGAAAAGTTTTGAGGTGTCCACCATTTTTCGTATTTTCTACTAAAAATATTTCCTCATTAGAGATTTTAATTGTCCCTTTAAAAAAAGAATGCATAATAGATAAAAAAAGAAAAATTCCATTCTTTAATATGTTGTTTTTCATTGAGATTTTTTATTTTTTTATTTCTGATAATATAAAATAAATAGATGGAGTGCGTCTTTGTTTAACGATGCATCAAGACATGGCTGCCGGTTTTTATATAGCAACAACATTAAACCATTTCATAGTTATGTTATCATTGTTTGATTAATCCTGAGAAAGAAGATGTAGATCTGTTCTCCTTTGTTGTCATTATTTGGCGTTAAATATTAATTTTTAACTAGTGCCGAGATCGCACGACCTTTTTTCTGCAATTTGATTGGTTCTTGTAGAAAAAGTGGTGGCAAACGCAGAAAGCTATAGGGAAGCTAGAAAAGGATCATTGTAAGAATTGTTGTGATAAGGATAGGTGTCCTTATTATAAATATATTAAGGAGGTAGATCATCATTAAAACTAATTTCTTGACAAATACTCATTTTTGATAAATTTTTGTGTATACAATTAGATAAAACGTGAAAATGGCAAGGAAGTAATAACAAATTAAGCAAAACAACGTAGGCTCAAAAAGTGAAACTTGGTGATTTTGATTAGATTGATACATTGAAGGTACTGGCATAAAAGTATGTAACTTTTTATTGTCCGACGTGAAGATACAGAGAGTTTTTTTTGTCTATTTTTAGGCCCAAATATCATAATTGCTGTTACTATTAAGCAATTTCCGCTGGGTCTATTGCACGAATTTTAGTTCAGCTCCTCCACAAGAGGAAGAAGAGAAAGCATACAATGTTTCAACACTTAAGAGTTCACCATTCCTGAGTTCCCGTGTTTTAAATTTAGAAATTCGTTGCTTGAGAAAAACACGTTTAAACAACGAAAAACGGAAACTTATGCAATATTATACGTAGAAGTTCTCTTAATTTGTAGTTTTACCCATTCATTTTAATACCAATTCATTGTTTTTGACTTCAATCTCCCTCCCGTTAGCTCTTAACATATTTCTTTGCTTTTCTCACCATATCCGTTCATAGTTATTTCATAGACATTGCCATTTCTTGACGCTTTTACGTCCCTATTCCTTCTCATTCTGCAGAAACCGGCTCACGTCCCCGCCTTTTCTAGGACGCAAGGGGAGCACGGTTAGTTCAGTACCAAATTTACCAAAGTTCTGTGCGGCTTAAGTCTATACCGAAAAAGTTTAATCGAGAAATTATGGTGTATAAAAAAGCTTTCGTTTAACTTGTGGCACGCTGATTAATCAAAATTATTTTGATGAATTTTTGCTGATACTGATCGCCGTGGTATAAGTGAATGATTGCGATATCTGGCATATTACTACTTAAAGGGTCACTAAAAGGATTGCAACACGTTGCTAAGTGCGTTGCTAAGTGATAAAATAGATCAAAACCAACACCAGAATAGATTTCTCCGTAGTTGAAAATTGCCAGAAAGATCGAAAAAAAAACTTTCAAAATTCTGATAGTTAATTGTGATCTACCACCTTAATAAGTTTATACTGTGTCCGTTATAGTAATATCTCATGAAGATTTGACATCTGTTCTTAGTGGGTTCAATCATCTTTATCAGGATTATCTTAACTCATTATAACTTATTTATAACTGACAGAGCATTACCATAGGAAAATGTAAGTAATGACACAAAAATTATTTTAATTTAATAATTATAATTTTTGTGTATTTTAATTAGAACATTATTAATTCTGAGTTAATCGAGCTCTTTGCAATCATGTCTTACTAAATCAACAGTAATTCTCTTAACTCTATTGGACACTTTAAGGTAACAATATTATTAGCCACCGAGTTCCTACGCACATGTTATGAAAAATTAATTAATAATTCTTCCTGTCCTTCTCTGCGTATATACACGTGCTACATAACTCTCGATGGATATATCTCCTGGATATAAATCAAATCGTTATCTATTACTTTGTTATTTTGCATTTTTCCAGGGGCTTAATTAGAACAAGTTTGCAAAGGATGATAAAACACCTTCTATTTTATAACATTATACAGACTTTGAATAAGACAGAACTTGTTCGCTACTACCCAGTGAGCACATCATGGTCAAACAACGTCTTCACTACGTTGAAGAAATGTCTTAGACGTTGTTGTTAGGTCGTGTGAACATGATGTAGTAGCCATCCTTAAGATTTCCAATATCGAATAACTGTCCAAAATTTGAGGCGGTAGTTCGCGTGCGTAACATAGCAGAGATACGAATATAGATATGATGCATTTCCGGAGAGAGCGTACATAAAAAGGTTAAAATAAAAGTAAATATTTATAAAGCATAGTTGGTAATATATATCATTAAATAGTTGGTAATATATATCATTGTATAGACGCTGTAGCATTAGTTAATCACCTACTGTAACCAAGACTCGTGTCGCGTTCATGTTCTTTGCAATTATTTCCTTTTATATGTTTTTACATTCTCTCACAGACAAAACAAAAGTAATACCTGAATATTTTTAATAGTAGAAAGGTCATCTATTCCTCTCACATCTTTCCCACCAGTCTTAACATGCTTTTTTCCAAGGGTAAATGAAACTCACTTCAATGGATTAAAACATCCTAATCGGAAAACGTCAAAGAAAAAAGGAATTTGTTGTAGTTAATTTATAGGTGTTTAAGATTCCTCAGAGTTCGTGTTATTTTGACATAGATATTGTGAGAGAATATGTGAGGTGGAGAAAGGAAATATATTTACGTGCTTCCACACAGATGATTACTATGAAAGCTTTAAAAGGAAAACAACTGTCAACTTGTTAATCATTAACATCTACGAAGGAGGGCGTAATTTAAGAAGTAGCAAAACAATATTTTGAAAAATCTGAAAATAGGAAGGGAATAGAAACTTATCAAACATTTTTTCTGACGATGACGTATTTATGAATGGAAGAGGATGACCCCCTCCATCCTTCTCTACGTATCCACACGTGATCCACACGTGCCATGTGTAATAATTCTACGATAACTCAAAGCACGTAAGAAAGTCGTATTTTATTATTAACTAAAATTTTATCCGTTCTTACAAAGGATAACTTTTAGCGCTATTTTGCTTTTCCTTGTGAATTAATTATTGTGAATCAAATGGAAAATGAAGTTAGGAGTTAATTTCTAACACGACGTTTACAACAGACAGGAGTGAACGTTTCCACTGTCAACAAGTTTCTGTTCGTATTTAAAACTTATATTCTAGCTACGGAATTCCATCCGCAAATTCAGATACCTCATGACTGATAGCTCAAAAGTAGTTCGCGTTCAGGTGTTTGTATAAATTAATATTATAATTTCCTTGTTTCATTATCCGAATATCTGCCCGAGCAGGTAAAAACAATAATAAACCGACATTTTCACCAGTAGTGAATTCCGCGCAATATTGCACAGAACTTACTAGTTTTTCAGATAAACAGGAGTTTTTCAGATAAATAGAGTTCGCTTCTCAAAGCCAATCAATAAGGTTCAATTGCATTTTCCTGTTGGTGTGTAATTAACACACGCGTGCAGATACGGAGAAGCCTACTGAATATTTCCTGTCGGAACCACCCTATAAAATGTGTTTAAATCTTACATAGTATCTTCAGCAACTAAGTAATTTCTATAATAGACGATAATTTCAATATCAAGCGTTCTACATTGAAATCCGTTTCTATATAAGGGGAGGGGACTATGTATTGAGGTTACTTGTTACTTGTTACTTGCAGCATTCTAGGGGGCGTTTATTTGAGAAAGGCGTCTATTTGGAAGGGCCTTATTAAATTTCAGATCACTATAAGTCTATTCGAGATTATTATAAAGGCAAGTTTTTTCCAGCAATTACGATATTATGAGAATAAATTTCCGAACTAACGAAACTATCCTTTTATTTATCCATAGTTATTTTATTTATCCATAGTTATTTTATTTATCCATAGTTATTTTATTTATCCATAGTTATGTAACCCATAATAATTTAACAAATGTCATAACTCTTCAGAAAGAGAAATCAGAAATTTAATTACATTTGCAGCAAATAAATTATATGATGAATGTGAACACGTCATAGAATATAATTCACAAGCATATTCGCTATTCTTGATGCGCCATTATCATGTCGCAGTTAATCGTATATTTAAAAATTGATCAGATCGTAGGATTGAAATAACTTTTGCAATCTCGCAAGAAATGGAATATTCAGCTCCACCTCCCAGTGGGCTAATCAAGGTCAAACAAAGTCCTGGCAACGTGATGTGACCATGATGTGCCCACTCGGCTCAATTATATATCATTACTGTAGTGACCGCATTCACTGTAATTAGAAAAAGAAGCTGTCTGCAAAAACGTTTTTATCTGGTTCTACAAGAACGCGCAACTAGTAACAACAACGAAAATTAAACTTTACGAAAAATAACAAAATAGGTTGTGTTTGGCTACTTTACTTTACCGTCTTAAAATTCCTTTTTCTATGCATCATAAAAATATTTATTTATATTATGACAGTGAAGAAGAAGACAAAAACAGTACTTACGTTTTGGCACACCATTCGTAAATGACTTTAATAAAAGAAAAGTGAAGAATACAATCGAACTCTTTATTTCCATTTTCGTTTCTTCAATATATTTCTTCAAAGCGAGGTAAACAATAATAAATAACGACAATATTATCCACCAAGAATCCGTGCAATGTATCTTTCATTCATAAATTATTTGTCAATCTAGAAAAAAATATAAGACTGCTAAATTTGTCTGGTCATCCCTCCGTCTAAGCCATACTTAATGAAGTGAATGCACTAAGATGATTGATTCCATTTGACTGTAATGGATCAGATCCGGTAATTAAATGCATGCGTGATATTACTTACACTTGTATTTGTTTAGCATTTATTAAATCGTGTTCTTGTTACTGTGGAGGAATATGCAGTGTTGCTGCATTTTGTTATTACTGCGGAAGGAATGCAGTGTTTCTGCTTTCGTTATTACTTCGGAGGAACATGCATTTTGTTATTACTGACTGCATGCATGCTGAAGGAACATAGTCCTAAATTCATACATATAGAAAAAGTTTAATTTATCTTGATAAGGAAAAGAATAATTTAATTTAGTAAAACCTGTGCTTTCTTGAATAAACTCTCATTAATTCAAGTAGGAGGGAGAGCGGATGGGCGTTTAGGTGTCTGCGTGCGCCACAAGCGATGCGAGTGATGCAATATACGAAAGTTCTCCTGAGGCATTCCTGTGTAATGTACGTGTTTTTAAACGTAATTTCTCCTGCGACACTCCTGTGTAGTGTGTGTGCGTGTTTTTAAACGAAAGTTCTTCTGAGACACTCCTGTAATTTCTTTGCTATTGCTTTTTCCAGGGGGTTAATTATTGGAAGTATAATGTAAAATAATTGTGGGAAAAACTGATGAGACCCCCTGGTTCCTTAATTATAAATTATAAAGCTTTCTCATGGAAGCTCTTAGAGAAAAAAAACTATATATAGATTTGTTACGCTGAGCACATCCTCTGCAGTTAGTGCAGTTAGTTTGAAAGTTCACCTTGCTACCATAGTGCTACAGACCTCGTCACCAGAGTCTTGTTTTGATCGCGCTCATATCAAAAATGAAAAATAGCACTGGGTACGAGGTTGTGGTTCGTGAAAGCAAACTTTAAAGCAACAGATCTTCTTTCCCAGAATTAGAAACAAATACTATGATAAATTGCATATACCCAAGCCTATATATGAAGATGATCGATAGCTACTCCCAAGCAATTGAAGCCTCCATAAGAATATACTTACATTAAAAGCCTCCATAAGAATATACTTACATTAAATGTCCCAGTAGTATATTAATAATAATTGAAATAATCTTGAGGTTTACAATTAACAGAATGTTGAAGAAATATGTATTTATGTAGTTATTTATTTATGTAGTTATAATCATTCATATAGAGTTAATTAAAAGCAACAACATTTTCATGAATCAGTGCACTGTGTTTGTTTAATTAGAACAAATAAATAAATAAATAATGCATTCAAAACAAGGATACAATTGATTGGTTTTTAGAAATTAATGGTATTACGAGACTTCCGGAAAATACAAGGTAAATAAGGTATTAATAAAGTTAATCCGGTAACTCTCCTGTAGTTGTGTTATTTAACTCATCTCCTGTAGTTGTGTTCTTAACTCATCTCTTATTAGGTAACACAAAAATTTATAACCGTTTTTCCCGTTCCGTAATTACGTCACGTCACGTCACGTTTGTTTGTTTTTTGTTTGTTTACTTTCATTTTCTTTCATTGAGAACGGATCTCAATTTCGAGTTTCTTCTGTCATACCTTAAAAACTATGTCGGTAAAAGTTACGAAATTTTAGCTTAGTGACGAACAATTTTACCTACACAAATTATTTCAACAATTTTTTATGCCTATCTTCCTTCTTTTTTGTCAAAATATTTTTTGATAACTATAATACATACACATTGGTAAACGGCGGAGTAATTCTTTGATACTATTTAGCCCGTATATTCTAAAAGCTGGATATGTGTTGATGATGAGTTAGTACGTTGGAACAAGGTAAAAAGTTCTGTGTGTAAACGTTTGTTGGAGAGAAGTCAACGGATTTAATACACCTTTCCCGGATCTCACGAACATTCCAGATTCAGATTCCTCGTCAAAATGTAAGCCTATGCTGAAAGTTTCTGTCACACACCAAACAGAATGGTTGTTTTCAATGTCACACACCAAACAGAATGCTTGTTTTCGCTACACTACGCCAAACAGAATGGTTGTTTTCGCTACACTACGTCAACGGCCAAAGCCTTCTTAATTTCGCCTCACGTTAATGCAAAATATATAAATTTTTACGCATGAATACGAGGCGCAACATGGAAAATTTGAAATTAAAAAGGCTTTGACCGTTGGCGTATTGTGGAGAAAACAACTCTTCTCACCCATTGGGCACATCATGGTAAAACATCGTCTTTTCAACGTCGAATAAATGTTGTTTCAACGTTGTGTGACCACGATATGGCCACTGGGGATTGCCGTGTGACATTGAAATTTTCAACATAGGCATATTTTATGACGAGGAATCTGAATCTGGAATCAGTTATTTATAAAAATAAACTTCAAATTTTCCTGAGATTCGAAAAACTTTTTAAAACTTTTAACATTTATTTAAACGTACAAAATTGAATATGACGGTACATAGACTTGATTGGTGTCGAAGAAATCGACGATGTAGAAGTCGTACTACTGTGAGAAAATATGAGTTTTTCAAGAATATATGTTCTATACTTTAGAACAATCTTTTTCATTTCTATCTATCTCAAGTTCTTAGGAAAAAGCTACTTTGTTTACTTATGAAAAAACATCATTGTTTTGTACTTATGTAATAAATATAGTTACGTTTTACATAGATCCTCCCCAGCGCAGCAAGGGGACACCCTTAATTGTATAAATGACTTTCGAAAATAAAACATGGATTAAATTATTCTTTGTTTCTAGTTATATGGGAGGATATGTGTGAATGTGCAACTGTATATTGGAATTAATGAATTGTTAATACACTCCTCCTTCCACCTTTGTTTAATAAAAATGCTAAAATAAAATATTTTTGCCTTCCTTCTCTTTCCCTCCCCCCTCCCTCCCTATTTTGTTACTTCGGGAAGTCATATTAATTTAGAAATACACTTTTTAAATTGTTATTTCCCTTTTTGTCGTTTCATTACGCGATCATTATGCTGACTGTCAGCATGAATCCTGCTATCATTATACTGTCTCACGAATCCTGCGATCATTATACTGACTCGTGAATCCTGCTTTGAGTCTCGCATCAATTCCGAATCTTCAGTTTGAGTCTCTAACTCCTTTTTGCTTTAGTCCCTCGTGGGCAT
>JANTOQ010082159.1:0-16911 GCA_027564595.1 Bythotiara depressa | reverse complement strand
CTACTAAACATTATTTTAAAATGAAATAACACAATTTTAATACTGCAGTCCTGGTCATAAGATTTTAGCCTGGTGCGCGGTGTTTAACGCATCTAAATTACGTTAGGTGCGTGGTAGGCTGAAATGATAAGAATGCCGGATAGTTAGATGAAATGGATTAATCGAGACATACTTTTAAAGCGAAGCACAAGAACGAACAAACATAGATAAACATGGCCGCGAAGCAAAGTGCGACGAAAATTGATTTCTTAAGTTGGGATTTTTATGCGTTATAGCAATAGAAAAAAATGTAAGGAATTAGTTACAACACACCTGATTGTGTTAGGCGTGTTGTAGACCACGCATGCAAATACAAGGAGGCGCGTGAGGAGGTGCGGGCACGTTATCGCGCACCATATGTGACCAGGACTGACGTGCCTTTCCAAAAGTGATTTGCTGCATAAATACTTCTGGTAAAATATCACCTGTATTTATGTAACACATTACAATTGAATCAATTGTCTGATGATATTCACTACTGCAATAGCTTTAGAAATAATGATGTTTTGCCACTCAGAAGACATTTACACTACAACTTCTTATAAAGTATAATGCCTTATAAGTGACAAAATGTTATTATTTCTGAAACCATTACAGTGGTGAATATCATCAATACAATGAAATCTGATGAAAATGTAACATAAATACAGTTTAATTAAACTAGATGTCGCGTAAAGCCGTTGTCAAAATGAAGACTAAATGAACAAAATTAATAAACAAGGTAATTAGTTGATTAGATGCTTTAACTTCATTATAAGTTTTATATTCTACATATTTTAAAACATATCTTTATAAAGCAGAAGCAGAAATTTGTTAACCTACAAAGCATATAGTCAAAAGAAATAATGATCATTTTCACCTTTTATGCGTATCACTAATGGTATTTGTAAATATATATTTTCCATTTCACGAGATAGGATTGCCTGTTACGCCTTCATTATACATCAGTGCAAATTGTTTGTGAACTGTTAATTTACTGTTACGCTTTGTCTTTCTTGGAATTTAATCCAATAAATATGTTCAAACCAAATCAAATCTAGTAAAACAACCAGTAACCTAATTTAATATTCCGTTTCATAGCTATGGGTGATATAAAACCACTTCCAAATACACAGTACCATTAAGTAACCTAATTAATTTTTGTGCCATTGTGACAACATTTGGTACTTAACGTAAAGAATGAAAACAATCTGCATACAATGTCTGCATGCTTTGAATAGTTTAACAAAGTTCTAAGAACATACAGAGCACAACACAGGCTGTCAAATATGACGCGAATCTGCGAATCTGATTCACGTCTGGATTCCCGTCACATTCCATTAAGCGAGTCTAAGTGGATTTGTGCATTACTGTTTGATCTCTCATTTCTCTTTTATAATTTCCTTGTTATAAAAAAAACAATTTCCTTTCAGCTAGAGACACATCATTTTTAAAAACAACAAAGCCGTACTGAAAAACATGTATATGATCAAATTTCGGAGACTTTACAGGATTTAATCTCTTGTGTCACTGTAATCAGCTACCATTATTGATATTTCCAAAATAAAAGCATGGTTGATAATTTTTTATTTTGTTTATTCACAATTATTTTAAAACTTGTTTTATAAAAAGGGCAGCTGGGTGACGATGTGTACTTAGTTTGTTTTTAAATTGAATAGGACAATTTAACTAAAAGATAATAATGAAGAATATTTTATAGAAAAGGCAGCTGTGTGATGACACACACTTAAATACTTTGTTTTAAAATTGAATAGGACAATTTAACTAAAAAATAATACCGAAAGAAAAAGAAAATAATGTCTTTGATACTTAAAACAATAAATAAAAATATAAAAATATAATCTTACAATAAATATGGTGGATCACAAAATTAGTTGTGCTGCGTGGTTGTTGCGATTAAACCTATCAGGAAATTGGGCTTTAAAAGGAGTTACTTATGATGCTTATAGTTATATATTTGTAGTTAGAATTAAATAGTTGTATGAGTTTCAGAAAGCCAGTTGCTTAGAAAAATAGTTCAGTAAAATAATGCGAGTCCAACGGATTCGCGTGTGACTACCTTACGAGAATCCATTTAGATTAGATGGATTCGCGACCTCAAATATATGAGAACCCAAATAGATTTGCGCCAGTGAAGGTCGGATTTGACAGCCTGCAACAAGAAGTTGTAATGAGAATATTTAAAAAGCTTAATATATAACACATTTTTAGTGAACACATTAGTACATACAGCTTTTATAATCATTGAACACACTTCCTAATGCCACAGATCAACTGAAAGTATTCCTCTGTATTACTAGAATGGAAATCATTGTTAAAAAGTTGTTTTTTTAAAAACATTTGATGGAAAAGGAAAATAGATTTTTTCTATATGGACAGATCAGCAAGAGTTCTCTCTGAATCTATGAATGAAAATAATAATAGTAATGTTCATATGAAAAACATAACTATATGGAAATGCATTATGGGTACTCGATTATTTGTCTTTATGTTCATGACCATTAAAATTTATAAAACTGAAAGGTATTTTCAATAAAGATGAAAGGCAATTACTTTCACAGTCATATGATACAGTCGTTAATAAAAAGGAAGTATACAATAGTTCACAACTTATATTCCCCAAAATTATTACATAGCTGACTTTACAAAATAAAACACACATACATGCAATGAAGTATATCATCATAAACAAATATTCATGCTATATTACATGAGATAAGCAGTGAAACATCATCCCATTTACAATTAATTATGTCAAACTCTCCAGTTTTAAAATACTAGGTGAGCGAGGCAAGCAGAAGTTAATAAAAAACATAAACAATCTCGATTATGTGAAAGAGACATGTATGACATCATAATCACCTAAGATTGTAGTGCATTGCTGTTAATACCCAGTGCAGTATCAAGGTATTCTAGGAGATTGTCAGTGCCCTTCTTAGAATTGAGCTTGCTTAAAGGAGAGCAGAGGTCAGAAGATAACTTTCAAATAAAATAGCTGAAATCAAAGTGTTTTAAAAATGGAGTTCAATGGTTTCTATTTCCTGTAAAAAAGATATGCGGTTCAGAAGTTATGAGCATTTAAAGTTTTGATATGAATAAGCAAGAACCCAGTTTTGACTAAATGAGGTCAGGCGGTGATGTCATACAGGTTCATTCCAAATAAGGTAATATAAACAATAACGATAACATGAAAACCATTGAGGCAAGGTAAGTCAAACTTTGCACTATGCACGTTCTTCATGTGAGACACTTGATGGTGCAACTTAAAAGTCACATGGGTACATCATACACTAGTTCCATGCCCCTATTGTTTTATGTATTGTTCTAGATAACATGACAATTATATCATCATAAGGGCGCAAAATTTTATAAAACGTTGTAGGATGCTGTCAAAATTCTAGAATATTTTGGTTAATGGTTCCAAAGTTAATGATATGTTTAGAAAAAAACAAGAGGAGTCTGGAACTAGTGAACCATGTAACTACATTACATATAAAGTGCACCATCATGTGTCTCATATTAAGAACTTTGGTGCAAAGTTTAACTTACCTTGCTATAACAGTTTTTATATTATCTGCAATTGTTTGTATTGCATTTTTTGGAATGTGCATGTATGACATCATCACAGCCTGACCTCGTTTAGTCAAGACTGGGTTCTTGCTTATTCATATCAAAACTCTAAATGCTCATAACTTCTGAACCGCATATCTTTTTTACAGGAAATAGAAACCATTGAACTCCATTTTTAAAACACTTTGATTTAAGCTATTTTATTTGAAAGGTATTTTTTGACCTCTATCTTCCTTTAAGTTCAGTAATAATTAGTATGCACACCCATCTGGACTTTTATCTAAAGTGTAAATTATTTTGCAAAAAGCAAACAAAGTGTACATATTACATTGTGAACATTAGAAGGTCGTGTGAAAAAATTAACAAATTTGACTTCAAGTGTAAATAAGTCTGACTTGATAAGACACATTAAGACACGCTATGAGGTTAGGAATGATAGTTGCCAGTGGTTTTCAAAGAATATAACAACAAAGGGGTTGTGTTGTGGTAATCATTAACAGAACTACGATAAAAAATATTACTGAAATATTTGCTTAAATAAAGAACATTAATCTTTGCTTAAATTCATGAATGTAAGAAAAAGAGTTTTTTTCAAATCATGTGCTTTGACAAGATATTTTGTTGCTACAGTACTATATAGTGCTATTAATAGCACTTTTTGAATTTCATTTAGTCAATACATACTTTACTGAATATCAACATGAGTATCAACAAATCAAACACTTAAAATTGCACTTTACTTATTGACGCAGAAAATATACCATTATATATATAATTCAAACACTAGCCATTCTCAATGGTCTCCCATGCAATAATTTTTCTGAACAAACATCTTCAAATAATACATTTTGTGTGATTCTCTTTAACCATGTGTTCACACACTACAAATAACAGTTATTACTGTATATCCTGGTTACAGTGTAAGTTGTAACATGAAGTTTTAAGAAAATAGATTTTTCCTTTCATAGTAATTGCCTAAATTTGCGACAGTTACATATTTAAGTTTTGTAAAAATATCACTTCTTCAGGTATAGATAATAACAACTTCCTTAATATGGGGGCTCAAAAAAGTTATTTAGTAGTATTATCTTTATATGATATCAGTGTGTAGAACTTACACAACTAATCTATATATCTTAACAGTACACAATTCTAATGATAAACAGAGAAATAAAAAATATTCTTCATGTGACAATGTAACTGAATTTGACATTGTGAAAAACTGTGAAGTAGGGAATAAAGAACATACAGGACTGTGGCTGATGGTGATTAACCATTTTACCGATTGACATACCACTAATAGTTAAAATGAAGAATCTTGTAAATAACGTCATATAATATTGTGCATGTCAATCATACTATTCATTCTAAAAATACTAGTCATTTGATTTTATATGCAGTATAGTTTCTTTACAGGAATGGATTACCACTGCTGCCTTGTTGACTGCTAGTGTTTGATGGTACGATTGATGCTGGGAGTAGCACATCACTACCAGGACCAGTCGATGTAAATCTTGTTTTGTCACTTCGCATTTCATTAATTGATTTTGGTTTTGGTTTGTCCTGTAGGAATGGATTTGTGCTTGAAGGTGTCATTGATGATACCAAAAATGGATTAGCACCACCTGGGTTTTGGGCAGTTGGTGTAATTATATTATCAACGTCCACAAGGTGGGAACCATTTAAAAGAAATGGAGACTTACTTCCTGATTGAGATGACACTTTGTTTGGGTCATGTAGTGAAACAGCTGCTTGTCCAAATAAACTTATACCTTCAGATGAGTCTTCAGATAGAGAATTAACCAGAGAACTGTTTCCACAATAAGACTGGCTTGAAGCTGAAACTTGTGGAGCAAAAGGGTCTTCAACAGGTGGTGTTGGTTGAGAAGACATACCCCATGGGTCAGCAGGAGCTGGCTGAGACACAGGTGCTCCCCATGGATCAGCTGGTTTGGGTGTAGGTGCAGGTGTAGAACCAGCACCCCATGGATTAGATACTGGTTCATTCATAGAGCCAATTGTAGTAGTAGCTGGTGGTGGCATCGTGCCTACTTGATTTGCAGAACCCCATGGGTCTGCAATTGGTTGCATCTGGGATGCCTGCATAATGATTGGGGGTTGCTGTGCAACTGGTTGTGGTGGTTGCATCCAAGGATCATACGTATTACTGACTGGTGGGTTAGGGTCAGTTAAATTTAGTAAAGTTGAAGTACCAGCTGGTTGTTGCTGACTTTCACTAACTGCCATATTCATACGTTGAGTATCGTGATGCGATGTCTGCTCATCCTTTTCTGCTTCTTCCCGGCTCATTGCTAATGCTATCTGTAACTGCATTTCTTCCTCTGCTTCATTAGATGGTCGGACTTTTTCAATCTCAGAATCAATACGCCCATCTGTAGATCGAGTATCTTCTGTTGGGTCTTTTGCTTGCCATGTTCTTGATGGAATATTAGAATCATCAACACTCCCTCTTGCCTCGGAATACTTAGTAGTCCCCTGAAATTTCTTGTTCTTTGGAAAGCTGGTATTCCCTATACCACCCTGAGATTGGGAGAACCTTTCTTTTGCTTTTAATGCTCTCAAACGTTCACTTTTCAAACGTTCATCATCTTTAAGGAGAGCTACTAACTGTTTGGACTTTTCTCTCACATTAATTCCTTGATCTTTACCATCTTTATCAATAAATTGAAAATCCTTCAACGTTTTTATGGCAAATATATTTTCTCTACACTGGTGTGCTACTCGCTCACTGCCAGTTTTAACAATATAGTCTAGTACAACTAATGATTTATAAACATGTCTCCAATTCTTCCCATGATCGTTAATTCGTTTCCATAGTAATGTCATAATTTCTGTAAATGCTTGAACATTGTAAGTCGCATCAGCAATTTCACTTGTAAGTGAACTGGAAGGTCCCCATGGGTCATTACTAGTTGATTCGCGTACTTTCACTTCTATATCGGAAAAATTCTTCACAACATTTTTTACTTGTCTACGCAGTGCCATTGTTGTTAAAAGACAAGGTAAAATTCGTCACCACCGCATCAAAATGTTTTACTTCATTATCAACCACCACTTTGTTATTTATATCTTTACTCCTGTATGAAAAACAATATTTTTTACTTTTAAGTAATTATAACAATCAATTAATTAACGTAGTATAGAATATCTGTAGAAGGTAAATCTAAAGTGACATTTGGACTCATGACCTAGAGTTTAGCGAATCAGACCTTTGTGTCATCGTGCCAAATCTACCTATTCTATCCTACAGACCCTTCCTTGTGCTTCGTATGGTACTTACCACACAATAGTCATCATTAAAATATTAGGGACCAACAGGTCATTTGTTGCCAAACACTTGGTAGGGGCTTACATCTCTAGGTTGTGAGTTCAAATCCCATATTCATTGAAAATATTCAGCATCATAGAGAGCATCGTGTGCTGAGTATAGCATTTACAACACATTAGTAATGATAAACATACATTAGTCACAATAATAAAGGCAAATCTAGTCCTGGTCAATACATTATTGAGGATTTTTAGGAAGATGTTTTAGACCCATTTGGGAAAACCACCCTGAAAACTATTCCAAACACAATAAAAAGTTATTCCTTTTAGTGCAATTGGGAATGTTTTTAGTTGGGAGAATGGTGTATAACATCTTGGGAATGTTTTTAGTTTGGAGAATGGTGTATAACATCATCTCTCACCTTTCTTGTACCAATTTTAAATTGGATGAAACATGATTTTAACATAATAAGCATAAGTGACTGTATTAATGGAGGATGAAGCTGAAGTGTGAGAAGGTTGTTCCTGTTCATACATGTAAAGCTAATGGAATCAACAATGACTCTCTTTTGCGGGGTCAACGATAACTCTTTTCCCTTTTAAAAGTGAGTTTGGTGAGCTTTTAGTAATTTTCCTAATACACCACTATTGAGTATCTTATGTGAAGTTCACAGTGATTCTCTTCTGGAGAGTTAAAAATATAACAATTTCTTGTATACCTGCCAATGCACAACTGCTAAAAACTGCAAGACAACAAAACCTCATAAAAAGTGTAAAATGTTTCTATAACTAAGCACATTATTAAGAATCTTGCATTCTATAATAAAAGTTTCAATCAATTAACTGTGCAACTAAAGAATAAATAAAAACTTGCTGATATTGCATGTGTCGAGAATTACTTATACTTTAATTGCTGGCTAATGAAGTTGACTAGTTAGCTTATGTATAGATTAAGAACTAATTAAATCATGACTTTCTAGGACATATAATAATAAAGGATTCTCTGTTCTTAAAAAATTTTTTGTTAAGAATACTTAAATATGAACCCATGAAAAAATATTGAGTTTAGATAGTATTCAGGACTTCAAAGAAATTAACATATTTCAGGCATTCCAATGTTCTGTAATTCTGCCATCTATAATCTTTTTAACATAAACTTACACACACAATGAATAACCTTTTACTATTATTAATGTATTCTTCAACTAGGTAATAAAAATGTCCAAACAGGGGATATTCTGTAACTTTAGAGCAGAGCCCAATAATAGTGAAAAAAGACACTTAATGGTCTTTTTTTTTTCAAAATTGTGCAAAACTTTAAGAAAAAAGGCACCTTTCTAGGAATTTCACAACCTAGAATAAGACCTGCCAAATAAATTTTATCATTGTAAAATATGTTTCATAGTATAACAATTTCCTAACACCGCATATTTTATTATTTTCAGAGAGGTTTATTTGATTTCCATTAAAATGAAGATTGTGCACTATATTTTCTAGATGTTTTTATGAGTGTATAACTTTTCCTTACTTTTTGCAATTAACTTTTTAAAAGAACCAATCAAAATTCTGTAAATGGTAGTGCATTTCCTTTGATTAAATCAGTCAAAGTCTGATATAGAAAACCTAAAGTAGAATGTTCCATTATGATAGAAAAAAATACAATATCAGGGATTATTCCAAGCACTTTTGGTTGCTACCATTTTTATTTTCAAGATTGAGTTTTAGTTTACCTGTGAATTTAGTTTAGTGTGGGAGAAAATTTTATATTGCGAGCATCCAGATCACCAGAAAATAGTAAGAACATAAGTAAGAAAGTAAGTAAGAAAATCGTAGTGGCGGCCATAAAACATCACGCACATTGCGAATGAACAAACAAACATTAAAACATGGTTTTACAGCTAATTTATGTGATAGGAACGAAGAGTCCTTATGTAAAAGCATGGTTTTACAGCGATTATACCGGCTACGAACGAAGACTTCTTACCATAAAAACTTGCTTACTCTGATTTTTTTATGTCATAAACAAAGATTTGTTACGTTAAAACATGGTTTTACAGCGATCTTACATGCTACAAACGAAGATTTCTTACGTTAAAAAACTGCTTTACTGCAATTTTACATGATATGAATGAAGAACCCTTACGCTAGAACAGGCTTTTACAGCAGTTTTACGTGCTACGAACAAAGATTTCTTACCTTAAAACATGTTTTTACAGCGATTTTTTGTGCAATGTACGTTGATTTCTTACGTTAAAAACTGCTTTATCGCGATTTTACATGATATGAACGAATAATTATTACGCTAAAACGGCTATTAGAGCGGTTTAACGTGCTACGATCGAAGATTTCTTACGTTACAAAACTGTCTTGCTGCGATTTTACATGCTACGAATGAAGATTTCTTATGTTAAAGAACTGTTTTCTTGCGATCTTACATGATATGAACGAATAATGATGAGTTTCTCTGTGATATCTTTTGTATACAACAGTGTTTTTCTTAGAGTTTAGTTAAAAAAAATTCTGACAAGAAGATTAAAAAACTCAATTAAAGATTGAGTTTCTACTACCGTTTACCGGTAGTAGAAAAGTGCTTGGAATAATCCCTGAATATAATGGACATGCAAAAAATAAACAACATAATGATATGATATATTTATCATATCATGGACCTGAATAATTTTAACGCTGGGCTACATTTTAAGAGTCAGACAGTGAGATTGTTGAAAAATCTCATTTATATACCAACATTTAATTACTTCATGCTTCCACAGAAAAAGTTTTGTGGACATAAATGTGACGAGTGCACACAAGTACTAAGCTGTGGTGGATCAAAATATAAAACTTCACATCACAACAGAGCAATGCTTTTTGGATGTAAAGGTGATAATAATACTGTATGTACTGTAGTCCAACTTTTAAATCATTCAGGCCCATGATAAATATATACTGGACTGACAAACACCAAAATCTTCCATGTTGCATTATTATTTTTGTGTTAAACTGTTTACCATATTTCCTTCTTTTCCAATAAATGCCCCCATTTTAGGACCAACTTAAAATATAAAATACTTACAAATAAATCCCCCTCCAATAAACTTACAGGGTGCCAAACAGAACTTTCAATTATATTTTCCCTGAGTTGTTCAAGTTTTTCCCTGAGTTCAAGCAACATTTTCCCCTGGATTTTCCCTGATTTTTAAACAAAAACATATTTTAGGAGCAAACTACACTACAGTATCGCAGTATGACAAATACAGAAATACATGGACATTTTGTACATTACTAAAGTTTCTTCTTAACATCTCTAAAAAGAAAGAAATTGTTAATTAGGCTATCAATAACTAGTATAAAATCTTACACCTAAAAATAAAAAATTCTCTGAATTTTCCCTGAGTATATAAAAACCTTTCAAAAATTCCCTGATTTTTCAAGGTTTTTCCTGAGTTTTCCTTAAAAACAATGTTTTCCAGGTTCTGTGGCAATCTTGCAATCTATGAAACCCCTCCAGAGCTCAAATGTTTATATAAACAACCAGTGTTTAAAAAAAGAGGAAATATGGTAGTCAATTGTGAATTGGTTCATTCTGAACATAATAATCACAGTCACAATACCATTATGAATATAAGGAGATGTTCAAACTTTATGGAACATAAAAGTTAACTTGAATTTCCCTTAAGATTTAACAAATGTGAATACTTCATGTTCAACAGGACAAAGAAGCAGCCAGAAGGCATATTATATTGAAAAGCTTGCCCTGTGATAAATTTTTTTTTTTATGCATCTGTTCCGTGAGGTTTTGTTTTGAAGCTCTTTTAATTTCTAGAAATTATATAACTTTATAATTGAAATCTCCAATGCCTCATGTCCAGTTAATATTTGATCAGCTTATAATATTATATCTTGTATATATAATTGTAAATAAAACAACAAAAATGTCATCCACCATAATAAATAATGTGTACTCTCCTGTTCTTAAAAGAATCAGGAACTTATTTTCCCTTTAATGCATATCCCCCTGGAAAGGAATCAAATCATTGGTCATTTCTTTGCCTTTTTGCTTTTTCCAGGAGGTTGGAAATATAATGTTAAATTAATTTGGTAAAAGTTGATAAGACCCTCTGGTTCCTCGCAAAATTATAAATGTTTTGATGAGAAGTTTAATATAACCAGGGGGTATGCTTGTGCATTAAAGGATTAAAACAAATGTTAATAAAAAAATAAAAAAATAAATGTTGTGGAAAGATGAGCAGAATTGTTACAAAAATAACTATATATAAGTATGTAAAATTGGAATAAGATAATGTTGTAGGCTACACCTTCATTACACCTCCATTATACCTTCATATTCTATGGAAATTTTAATATAATTTAAAATTTGTAAACAAACAGTAGGTTCTTCTGTTGGTCTCACAGGTCATTGCATATGAACATCTTGTAATGTGTGCCAAGCTATGCTGTCATATCTGGATGCCCAAATATTGTTTATTACAGCCTGTAAAAATAATAAATATTTACATTGGACCTAATGAAGGCAGACAGACCCAGTTTTCTCAGTCACAAATTTAATATTAAAGGTAACTGTGCAAAGAAATCTAATCAAAATCAGATCTAATTAAAACAACAGGCTGCTTCCAGCTATGTCCTCATTGCCTTATATTATCTACTAAATTCACTACAGCATTAAATTTTTAATGTCATCTATGTGATGCTATCATATTTGATGTTACAAAAAGAACAATAAGTCAAGTTCGGCACATCTTAGGTCAAAACAGGTCACAGGTCACAGGTCTACCACCATTTTTTAATATTATTTTACTGTAGCAAATCACATAATTAACATAAAAACAAAATTATTTAAAAAAATTTGACTCTTCTACTTTCTTCATAAAAAATGCTTTTAATGTACTTTTGTTTCCATTTTTAGATAGACTACTTGTTCAAAACCAACAAACCTTTCCAAAAGAATATATTCTACTTACTTGTTGGTACATTTATTTCATTATTTAAAAAAATCATATTTGCATAGATCTTTAAGAAACAAATTTAATAATAAAATATGCAAACAAACTTAAATAATTTTATATAAAAACAAATTTATAAACAACATCAACAAAATCCATAAATAAAAGATTCTTTACTTTACCTTTCTTTAAAAGAAGAAGATTGGAAAAGTCTGGAATCTCTGTTAACATAAAAAGGCTTAAAAATTGATGTGCAGTAATATTTTTACTTTTTGAAAAGTCTCTTCTTGTTCCCGAGATATTCAACATTAATAATTTTGGAGCTTCTACATGGCACTAGCTTCAGTAATGTATAATATGATAGATAACAAGAAAAAATTCTGCAATTCTTTCTGGTGTCATAGCTTTTCAATGGTTTTAGTCATTTGGCACAAAAATTAACACCAATGTGTTTGAGGTTATATAGATGTAATTAACACTTATATATAACAGCATAACAGAGTGAAATATATGTGTTACTCCAATTGAAAACTTGCAACAGTCGATAATATTACATAATAAATAATAAGCACCAACTTCTGACAAGTTCTTTGTTAGCTATGTATGGTGTCAGATTGATAACCAGAAGCTTTATAATCTCTTGAAGAATGAAACAGGCCCGTATTAACCAGGGAGCTGTTCATTTTAGCTTTAAAAAATAAGTTATATTTTTCACAACCGAAACAACTGAGCTTTTATGTGTGTGGGCTACATCTCTAGACAACAGATGGGCGAGTGGGCAGGCTGGTGGTTTAGTATAAAATTGGTAAAATTATCTATTATTCTGTTGACTTGTAATTATGAGTTCTTAAGGTATGGAGTTTAGCCAATCTAACCGGCTACATATACAAAATTCCACACTTGACATGTTCTTTTCCGGCTGTAAAAGTGTTCGTCATCGTTTTTGGCTGTGAAGGTGTGCCGGGAACATATTTCTACGTTAATTTTTCCTAGTTTCTGGCATAGGAACATATTTCTAAGTAAGTTTTTCTTCAATGTTGGATCATTTTACATATTTTACATCTTATTTTCATGAAAAAGAATGTTTCTACAGTGATCTAGGAGCAGTCTTCATGGGACCCCTCACAGAGTCACTAATATCATGAATCACTTGAAAAAAGTTATTTTGAACCATGAAAATGCATTTTAGAATTTACTAAGAGAAGTAGGAAAAAGGCAAATCAACAACAGAACATTCCTCTGGATAATGTTATGATCATTTATTTAATCAGTAGTCACTCACTGTTTAATCAAACTTCAGAGGTTGACAAGTACTCAAAAGGATCATAATTTGACCCTTGCATACTAGGACATTTTATTTTTAGTACATCAACATATGCCCTGTTTTCCAATTTGGAGTATGTAAAAATAACCCACAATGTTAGACGTATATGTGACAATTCTTTCTATGCATACATCTAATTGCATCCATTATCACCATTTTGCCAGTTGTATTGTAAGTTTCAAGTTTGTTCATTGTCAATTTTTGTTTTTTAAACGTACGTGTGTTCAATGACTTCTTTTCTTTGTAAACTTCACCACAAGTGTTTTAAAATAATTAATATACAAAGTTATATTTTACAAAATAATTTTCACCCTTTCACACAGTTCCTTTTTACCGATTCATAACTTATCTTAAATGGAGCCTTTAAGCCTAGTGAGTGAGATCTTTTATTAAACATACACAGCTGCTGCTACTTTCTTTTTACTTTTATTGCGCATATCAATTACCTGCTAGATCGAGTAAAAATACTTTCTTTTTCATTATTATTTTATGTTTGTTTCATTCTCATTCATTTTATTTCCAATAAGAACACTGCTAAAGATGTTGTGTTCATTACATGCGGCCAATTCAAGCTATGATTCTACTAGACACTATGATTGTCTAGACACTGTACGGCGTGTTTCAAGATCTTTTTTCCTTTTTTCTACGTGAATAACTATAGCATAAAGGATTTTATAACTACTGAAATTGGTTACATTTAGCAATACGTTCACAGTCTTTCTGCTTAAGTTAATAAAGATCCTGTGTATAACTTTGGATTTTGTATCTGCAATCCATGCTTTCACCTATATTTTTAAAACACTACAATAATCAAGTTTTTAAATATAATAAGTTTTTGCACTGCAATAACCACGACTCTGGAAATTTTTTATGAAGAAGATTCTATATAAAGGCAGCAGTCATGCACTACAACAACTTTGTGCAACCAGAAAAAAGAAAAACTCTCCATTATAGAGGTTTGTATAATACTTCATTCATTTGTGAAGTAAAATTATTTTTCGTTTTTACAGTTTTTTTGTATAGTGTCAGGTACTTTCTTCAGCCACATACAATATATGATTAGACATGGACACTTACAAAATAATCACAGCGACGGAGTCTTAATATAAAAATAGCAGCTGGCTTTATTGTTGCTGGTCATAAATGTTGCATATTAATTTGCTTTCTTTTATTGTTTTATGAATTGAGTAATTATTATTTGCGAATAGAAGGCGTCATTGAAATAATAAATACTGATCTGTTTTAAGAGACACATTTTTAACAGCGCTCATTGTTGTTTGAAATACAAGTAAATAGTTTAAAGAACATGTTTAATGTCACATGCCGTTTGCACATCAATTAAAGAATGTTTAGTGAGTTAAAGTGATGTTGTTTGTGAATTTGAAAAAAGTGCGTTTTACAAAATAATAAAATAAAATGTAGTATTATGCACATGCTTAACAATGAACGAATGATTAATTGTGAGAGGCCTATAGTTTCATAATATTTACTCCCCAGAATTTCCAAGTTTAAGAACACGTTTTCTTGGTGAAATTTATAAATTCCAGAGTTCTCCTCAGACAAATTTGGTGTGAAGCCAGCTGCTCACTGTCTCACTCGTTTCTTAAGTCGAAGTAAAACAAATAAATTTGACATAGGTAGATCACGAAAATAGTGTAAGTGAAAAATATAAGATGTATGAAGATTATTTTTGTGGAGTACGGTAACGTACACATTTTAAAAATGATTTGTCAAGCCCTGAACTTACAGTGTTGTTTCATATTTCAAGATAAATTTATAGTGTATGTGATAAGATATACGTAAAGTAAGGCCTTGAAATATATTACACATGTTAAATGTATGAGTTTTATAGTGATCAAGGAAAACGTAAAAACAAAAAACTTCAAATTACCAATTCCAACTTGAACTTGTAGATTACTTTTCATTTACAGAACATTGATGATACAATCTCTCATCAACTTTACTTGTGAATCAAACACAACTCCCTTAAAAGGGAGTCAACAATGAGTTTTCAGTAATTGACCTAATATACCATTATTGGGTATATTATCATTACAACTTGTGTTATAATATCATACAACTTGTGTTGTAATGAGCTTGAATTAGAGGTACTGCATATGTTATTAATAAAAGTTTGAGAACAGATGTTTTAGAATTTTAGTTTGATTTATATACAGTATATAATTATTTTTTCACTCATCTGGGTTTTTTAAGTATTTATTTAAGAGTTTATCAACAATGAAGTTGCATTGAAATTGCACAGCAACAGGAATCATTGAACAGCAGTACATCTTAATCCCCAAATAAAACAAATATTGCAGAATACATATAAATATATAGAAAACCATGTCAAACATAAACAGCCAGCCATAAATTGAATGAGTTTATTCATCTATGGCTGAAAGCCAATAGATGTTTGCATTACAATGCTTTTTTCCGCATTTTTTATGCCAGACTTTCTGCATTTTTTATGCCGTACTGCAAAGTCGGAAAGAAACACGTCAGAATAGTATGGAACAGGCAAAGGAAAAGGTAAGAGGTGTTTGAAAACCCTAACCACACTTGTACACTGTCATTTCATGGCTAGCTAGCTATCTTTTCCTGATATAAATCTACTGAGACCACTGTAGTAGAGAGCGGAATGTCCCTCAATCTCCCTGGTTAATTTTGTACAAATGGAGCAAGCTAGGCTATACCCAAAATATACTCATTTTGAAGAAGGAACCTAGCTAGCAGCCAAACTAGCCAACATTTTTTTATGCCTAGCTATAGCTATCTTCTCCCTATATAAATGTAGAACAAAGTAGAATGTCTCCCATATTCCATGCTTAATACATGAAGGGCTTTCTGGTATTATAAGAAGGGACATGAAGTATATACAGAGCAAAATAATTCCCTGACTAGCTAGCTATATAGGTGTCTTGTGAATTTTTCTGGGCCTAGCCACTCTAAATATCTATTATTATTATTATTATTATTGTTATTATTATTATTATTATTATTATTATTTTTCAACTGAGAATAAATAAATGAACCGTTTAAAAAAAATTATTACAAAATGGAGCTAGGTAGCTAACTACCAAAAACAGCGTTTTTGAAAGGGAAACCTAACCACCCATTTTTACACAATTTGTTCTGCTAAATAATGTCTTTTAGCCCAGTAGTTTTGTATTGTAGCTACAGTAGCTTCCTTATCATATAGTACAGATGTAGAATAAAATTGTTTGCAACACCTGTTTTGAAACAGAAAATGAAACCTTGCTGAAAGTTTGCCCCGAAACCTGGAAAGTTTAGCTACATAGCTACAGTAGGTACCTCCAAGCTGGTCTTGTTCACATAACTGTACATGTTTCTGACTGTGTTAGAATAAAACATTTAATAGTACCTCCTGCCTTGACAGTGAAGGTATCTATTTTTTAAATGATTTTACAGTTACGATTGTGCAAAAGCAATGTATATAAAAGTTTGTTTTGTTTACTAATGCCGTACAACATAAAAAGTTTATTTATCAAACTTTCCTCACCTGCACATAAGGATACGTTAATCCCTTTAATTTTCGCGCCCCTTTTATTTTTGCTTCCTCTATTTTTCGCGCACCCAGCAAAAGTATTTATTCGCACACCCTTTAATTTTTGCGCACCTTTCAATTATGCTATTTTCGCACACAGAGATTTTTCGGAAAGGAAAGAATAAAAAAGGAGAAAAGGACAATTTGAATTAAAGCTCACT
>JANTOQ010082047.1:0-27081 GCA_027564595.1 Bythotiara depressa | reverse complement strand
ATATAAAGAGAGAATGAAAATAAAAATAAGGCCAATAACTACCACTGCTGATTTATATAATTAATAAAAGAGATGTGATAAGATTATTGGTTTAGCCACAAAAATAAACATTATCAAAATAAACATTACCCACATTTCAGCTAAGACCTATAACCAAGGATGTTGTTATAACATTTATTTAGCAGTGGAGGATGAAGTTAGAAAAACCTTGATCAAACCTGAAAATAAGTTTTCAGTTCCTTTTTAAAACCTTGATCCAGACATTTTTTTCTTAATAATTAGTAAGTTAATGAATTTATTTATTGACATCCAAATAGCGTATTTAAAATTTAATTCTTTTTATTGCATAGGGATTTAACATCAAATCAGTACAATCACAAGGAATTCTCCTTAATGTTTGGGATATTGGAGGTATGTAGCTTACCTATGTCAGCAGAGTACAAATAGACTGTTAATTCTCTTTATACCTTCCAGCAGTGGACATGTTTTCAGAAATGACATAATTAGTGGTAATAAATGACATAATTAGTGGTAATACTGGAACATGTTATTTATGTTTTTTGTTATATTGTATTTGCACGTACATGAAATGTGGACTATATTTATTTGATCATGTTACACAAAAATATTTCCTTGGTCAAAGTGTCCTATAAATTACAATCTTTCAGTCAAAAGTAGTTGCCTCTTTTTAAGACACCCAATCAATTTTGATAGGAGGAAACACTAAGTTAAATAGTTATCTAAAAAAAGGGGAGGCGTTAATATGGAGTGGGTGCTAGTTAGCAGAAATATGGTTATAAATTACATGAGTCCTTTAAACTTGCTTTTTTTGTAGGTCAGAAAACTATCAGACCATACTGGCGAAATTATTTTGAAAATACAGATATACTTGTAAGTTGTAACCATACATTTGGCAATCTTATTTTATGTTTTTAATATTTACTTGCTTATATTTATTATTGAGTACTGCTTGCCAAGGTTATATTAAATTTACCCATACTCACTGTAATGTACTTTTCCAACTTTAGCTTCATTTATAATTTCATAGTAATAGTATAACATTTAAAACAAAGGTTACCATAACATTTAGTATAATTCTTATATGTAGTTACCATAACATTTATTAGAATTCATATGTAGTTACCATAACATTTAGTAGAATTCATATGTAGTTACCATAACATTTAGTAGAATTCATATGTAGTTACCATAACATTTATTAGAATTCATATATAGTTACCATAACATTTAGTAGAATTCATAGGTAGTTACCATAACATTTAGTAGAATTCATATGTAGTTACTGTAACATTTAGTAGAATTCATATATAGTTACCGTAACATTTAGTAGAATTCATATGTAACTACCATAACATTTAGTAGAATTCATATGTAGTTACCATAACTTTTGAGTAGAATTTGTATATAGTTACCATAACATTTAGTAGAATTCATATGTAGTTACCATAACATTTAGTAGAATTCATATGTAGTTACCGTAACATTTAGTAGAATTCATAGTTACCGTAACATTTAGTAGAATTCATATGTAATTACCATAACATTTAGTAGAATTCATATGTAATTACCGTAACATTTAGTAGAATTCATATGTAGTTACCGCAACTTTTAGTAGAATTCATATGTAGTTACCGTAACATTTAGTAGAATTCATATATAGGTACCGTAACATTTAGTAGAATTCATATGTAATTACCGTAACATTTAGTAGAATTCATATGTAGTTACCACAACTTTTAGTAGAATTCATATGTAGTTAGACCTCAAAATTGTTGACAAAGTGCTCCCATTTTTGTGATATCCATTTTCAGGCACATTGAGCATATATCTACTTATCAAGTTTTGAAAACACATTTTAAATATCTCATATCAAAACATGCTCTACATTCAAAATTATGGGTGGAGTTATCTGCTATTGCAGTCAACATAGTCATGGCATATACCATTTATTAGTTTCGGTTCTGTAGTCTCACTTAGCTTTGCTTTGCTTACTTTACCCTATACTCTACTTGTGATCTACTTCTGCCTTATCACAGAATTTTGCTGTAAGTGTTCCAATAAAGGCATTTTGGGTATTCCATCCAATTTCTATAAACCTGTCTATTGATCCCGGAAATATGTTTAATATATTTATTTTAATTTTATTACAATGAGGATTTATGATTCATAAAACTACTAATTTTATAAAACTACCTTTCTTATTCACAAAGGTGGAAGTGTCTAATATGAATAATTTATCTTGGTCCCAAAGGTGGCCATTCACTTATCAGGAGGGGTGGGGGAATCAGAGGAAGCCACTGAAACAAAATTTGGTCACTTTTCCACAAGTAATGTTTTAGAAATGCTAAACATAAAAATAAATGTTTTTAAATATTTGATATTTTGTTATTTTTTCTTGTATTTATCTTAACTTTTATGCTAGTAAATAGCATAAACCAAAAACGTTTCATTTTTGTAATTCTTTCTGTATAAATAGGCATAATCAGGAACTATACCATTTTAGGTGAAAAACCCATTTTTACAAAAAAAAGAAGTTGAGAAAACACTATAAAGGAATTAAGTAGGTGGTAAACTAGATTTCTGTTCAATAATTTTTGTATTATTTTTATATAAACAAAAGGGCATCTGTTACATTGGGTTTCTCTTATGTGAAGTGTCTGTTAAATTCTTATGTAATGGTAACCCATAGTTACGTTTCTAACAACTTTGAAGTTAATGCAAAAACAAGTTGCATGCAATTATATCAAGACATTTCACTAAGTTTAAAAACATTTTAAAATTTTCTATTTGAGAACATAAATGTCTGTAATAAACATTTTAAAGTTTAAAGATACTCCATCGTTTGTTCTATTTGTTAAACCGCAATAGAGCTCATGGATAAGATGATATTTCAATTTGCATGATAAAAATATGAGACAATGCTTTCTTTTTAATCCAATACAGCAACCTTTTATTTTACACTTTTATACAAACATCTACATTAATAAATTGAGAGATTTAAATACTGAGCATTTTTTCAATCATTGGCTTATAAGTGTAACAAGTATAAATAAATACATAATTTCTTGAAGTATTAAACACCAATATAAGTTAGGATTGACAGTGAGTGACTAATCTTTGCAAATTAAATGACCATATAAGTTTAGTGGCTCTGAAAGGTATTTGTTGTTGATTTCTGGAATTCTTTAAGTCAACGTGTAGGTGTGTATTTTAATGAGCTAGTATAAATGTGCTGTCGATCTCTAAATGTAAAAGGGACATTTCAAGAGAGTATTGATAAGCTCCTTGTTTAGATTTAGCAGATGTTAAATGTGAATTTTCATGCTGGATTCCCTTATCCCACTATTGTTTGGGAGAGGACAATTTTCATGTCTTAGTAATAACAAACATGGAAACTGTTTTCATATCTCTTTACAGCATGATCTGTCTCTGTTTTCTCAGTTCACTGAAGTTGAGTTTCAATATGTACAAAATAAAAACTATTATTTTAGATTTATGTTATTGATAGTGCAGATAGGGCAAGATTTGAAGAATCAGGTTTGGTGGGTATACAATTTGTATTCTTTTATAAACTACTTTATAGAGTTTTTAGGCTGTCCAATTGTTAATAGAGATGACAAGAACTTTTTTCTTTCTAGTGCATTGAAATATGGTATCACCTTAATTTCTGACTTTCACCTTTACAACTCTACCTAATTTATTTATTTATTTATTTATTTATTTAATGGTATATGAGCATCTTCCTGGGTCTGGTTGTTATAAACTAAAATTCTTAATATGAAATTAGACCTTATTTTGCAGATATATGAATATGCAGTATAGTATAATGAGAAAGCTATCAACTTTTAGCCAGAATGTATCAAATAGTATTTTTCTTAAAGCCTTTCTACAACCAAAAAGTTCAACAAAATCTCCTGTCCCTTTGAGTCACACTCATTTAGTGGCAGTGATTTCTCATAGTGCTTGTGAAAAGTGGCACTTTAAATAAATAAATAATATAATTATATAACTATTTTGTTTGTTGAAGACACTATTCTTCATTTATAGTTTTTAACTACCGCAGGTATTGATCATGTTATAGTCTTTTCTCAACTTGTATATTTTGGTTTCTTCTTTTAGCAACTTGCAGAACTCCTAGAAGAACCAAAGCTGGCTGGTACTCCCCTCCTACTGTTTGCCAATAAACAAGATCTCATTAATGCAGCAAGGTCAACTGAGGTATGAATGAACATTCTGTACATTCAAGTTGTATTCAGCTTTAGGTTTGAGATATTACATTAGTAGTTAAAATATTATACAAGAAGAAAGCAACTTTTTTGGTATGCTGGAAATTTCTGGCATTTATTATTGCCTTTTTATCTTTCTTATCTTTCTTATATTATCAGATTTACATTTATATGTGATCTTGAATTTCATATATGCTTAATAGCTTTGAAAAAAAATATGCTTCTATTAAATTTTACATTAATGAAATAAAACACTATATGACACCTAATATGTTAATTTAGTGCAAAAATATATTTTCTATGAATGTACAGAATAAAACTGAAACCAATTTAAGTTAGTACAAGTCTCATTTAAAGAACATGGCACATAATATATATTTGTTATATAATATGATAAAATATAAATTATAAAATAAAATTGTCAGGTGACACAGTATATAAAAAACATATCAATCAAATCTGGATATAATGGCCATCTTGAAAACTGACACTGTAGAGAGCATGAGGATGGAGAAACACTGATACTGTAGAGAGCATGCGGATGGAGAAATACAAGTACTATAGAGAGCATGAGGATGAAGAAATACTGGTACTGTAGAGAGTAACAAAATGGCCGATGACAATAGTTAGAACAATGGTAACTAATTCCTGCATGAAAAATAAGTTGTGCTTATATAAAAGATCTTCAAAAATGATGAAAAATATTTTTATTTTGTCAAAATAACAAGTGTTTCTCGAGATATTGCCATTTTAAGCATGTTTAATGCAGTAGATGTTCAAGCCACTTCTTGAAACTTGCGATTTAACAAGGTAGTGGCAAAATTATGGAAGTATCTTGGAAAATACATAACCTTAGGAAATGCAATTTGCTACATTATAGAGAATGACCAAGTACATCTTTTGAAAAAAAGTCGATGTTCAAAATGATACAGGTCACTAGTTACAGGTACTTTTTCATTTTGATGACACTGTGATATCTGAATAATAAAGCCATAGAGATGAAAAGTGACTTTTCCTTGGAATTTGTAAACAAAAAATAAGTTCATTCTCAAAAAGCTATATGTTGCAGCATCTGCAAAAACACCAAAAGGCCTGGAAACAGTGACAGGTATCATTTTGAACATCAATTTTCTTATAAATAATTATTTAGTCATTCTGCATATATAAAGTTAGAAACTTATAGTAGCAGCCATAAAGCTCTGATATACATTTTAAAGTTAGAATATCATAGTAATGGTCTTAAAAATTCATCTATTTTTTCATGTTAGAAGAGTATATAGTGGCTATCATAAAGAGAAACAGCCTGCAAGCAAGCTTGTATTCATATGCATTATAAATATTTTGTGGCCTTGCCTTTATCATCTGATTCTGGTTCAAAGAATGTGCCATTCAGTATTTCTTTTTCATAGAAATATTTACGAACAGGAGTTGCCCATTTATTTTTAATACTTCAGGTAACTGAATAAGAGCACAAATACTTACTTCAGTGGCTGTTTTATTCTATAAGAACCTACAGTATGATATATTCGGTGGTAATTTTGTGTGCTTTTGTGTAGTAGAGAAAATATTTTAAAGTTTCAGTCAAAAGGTAGCCTGTCATATAAAGGAGAAAGTATATTTTAACATATTCTTTTTAAAAATAATGCACAAACAATAACAATGAAAGAAGAAAGTTAAACTAAAATGAGCATCTGCATGTTCTGTTTTAAACTGTAAATACATGTCTATGGACGGTATCAATTTTGTAGCAATGATTGTGTTTTATCACTCTTTAAGCTAATAACCATTGCAAGACTGCTTGATTTAAGCAGTTATTGTTTTGTTAAATATTGTTTAATAGTTCCATTATATGATCTTAAAAACATCTTTGTTTGTTCAAATTGAATAAATTACTGTTTCAATACTGCAGTGTTATAAAACCATTGCTATATTTTTCATTCATTTACCATTGTAATTCAACCATTGCAACTTTTTGCTACAGTTGTAATGTTGTATGCATTGTTTCAGAATTGAATAGAAACATCTGATGGTACAACAGTAATCACAATGGTATTATTGTTAAAAACTCAACAGTAGCTTCAATGGTATTTTATTCTAGCACCATTTTGGGTGTAATAATAGCATGCAATACCCTTTTTGAAGATACTTCAAATATACCCTTAATTAGGTCTGAATGAAAAATGTATAAGTTATTGTTTTATTATAATGAGCTATTTAATGGTTTTAAAGAGGTTAAAAGTGCCCTTTATTAAACCAATCGAACTCAGGCCATAGAGGTAGCATATAGAGGTAGACAGGTTTTTTACATAGAGCAAGAATTAAAACAGACATGAATGAATATACAAAATGTTTCTAATATAAAAAATTAGAAAGGAATAATGACTAATACGTAATTTTTTTTCAAATATCACAGCGTGACAGATATTTAATTAGTTTAAATATGATGAAGGTTTTTAAATAAACAATAGGTTTCTAAAGTACTACTTATTAAACTTAGATTATGGATGGGTTGAAGTTGAATGCTATTAAAGACAGACCGTGGCAAATTCAACAATGTTCTGCTTTGACTGGGGAAGGTTTATCAGTAAGTCTAGTTTTTCTTTCATAATGAATGTGTCTTATTTTATTATATTGTTCTGTTTAATCAATATTTTTTGCCTACTTTGTAGCAACATAACTCTTTTATAAATTTCTACAAAAAGCTTGTCATTACATAGACATGAGCAGAAACTAATCTCATTGAACAGCCAAAGCATTTGAATTGAAATTGACAACAATTTACAGTGTTAGATATTCACAGAGTTTATTTTAGATAGTGCCAAGCAATTAGTAAGACATAAGCCTAGTTTAATGGTCCAAATAAAAAGCTTCTTGTACTAACATTGAAAACATCAAAACGTGAAAATCTGATATTTTTCATCTGGTTTATAGATTAATATAATTATTTTTGTGTGTAATTAGTGGAACAATTTTTTAAAATGAATTTACTAACATTTACTGTGGAACCAAATCAACTCTCTATATTTTCATGTTTGAAAAGATTGATAGTGATTTAATAATGACTTTGATCACAATGTTATTTTTTGGTGTTTTAAATACAAAGAGAGACAAAGTTCATTCATTGTTGGTTTTTAATGTTCATAATTAAAGATAACAGCCAATGTTTAGTTAAATATTCAGTATCAAGTCAAATAAAACAAGTGTACTGTGTATTCATAGATAAAATGTTTATCCAAACTTAGAGTTCTGAGATCTTTACAAACACACCCAACAACAGATTGATTCACAGGAACACATTCATATATTGCAGTACAGTACTGGTTGCTTGTGGTACACGTAACAGTTAAACATGACATGTAGATTTTGCAAAGAGCTCATTCTCTTAACAATGTCATGATAAGATTTTAACTCGTAACCTCAGAGTTCAATTGCTACCACTGTGCTAAAGTTATATTTATTTTGTTTGAAGAAATATCCCTTGTTACTCCGTATGAAATTTTTGTTTTCAATTTCCTATAAATAAAAATAGTTAGTGGGATTTAAACTTCATATTGTTACCATTGTTCTACGGAAAAAACCGACAGTTTAGACTAATGTATGAAGTTTTCATATTCCCTTATTCCTAGTCTTTGGAAACCAAAATATTGTTTGAGTATTTCTAGTGTGTCAGATTTTAAGAGAGAAATAACTGAAGCGATAAAACAGGGTAGCGTTATTTCAATTTTTTAAATAGGTGGTTGGTTGTTCATGAATAAATACAAACAAGTATAACAGTAGTACTCCATATGAGTGTGATTCTAAGTAATATTTTAAAAATAAAAAGTAAACACATTATTTTGTGCTAAGGTTCCAAATAATATATTCATATGTGTCTGACACTAAAAGGGGATTTGTGTTTATATTTTCTTGCTTACTCAGTATACCTGAAAGTAAATAGAATACAAATTCATATTTCACTTCCAGACACAGTTAGTTGAAAGTTTGGTAAAATTAGCCTTGCTGCCTGTCGGATGCAGGAGTTATGAATTATAGTTTATTTTCTAAAGTCTAGAATGCAAGGTCCAAGATGTGTAGGTTGTAGGTTAATGGTCCTTAATTAATTTTACAGAAAGCTAATACAAATATAAATAGAAAACAAATCAAAATAAAATCTTAAATTTGCTCGTAAATTTGTCTTCTTGATTTCCAGATCACATAGCATCAGGATCAATGTAACTATTTAGGTAGTAATGCATAAAGTAGCATTTAAAACATAATTGTATGTTAGGTGAGCAAGTTAAGAAAAGGATTTTGAAAAAAATTCCAATACTTTAAGGATTGCACAGTAATGGAAAAAGTTCCATAGGTCAAGATATTGACTTGTGGAATTATAAGTGAACCAGGAGTTCTGCCTCTGTGCCATATATAGTGGTACTATGGTTTATTTTAAAGTTTATCTGCCAGTAGCTGCTTGTATGTGTTTTTTTAAAAACTAGCCAGTATTCATAGACTAATGATTGACTCAGGCTATATGGGTCCAGTCCAGTAAATAAAATGGCTGTCCAGTGTATAAATTGTGGAATAAAATCAAACATTTATAAACAAATGTAATTCCACCATTTCCTGGTATGTATTATCAGGGTTGCCACACCTCAAAATTCATATAGGGAAGCAATGGAAGCGTTTCAAATAGGACTTTTGTTTTGAATTTCCTATAAATAAAAATAGTTAGTGGAATTTAAAATCCATTTTGTTACCATTGTTGTACCACAGAAAAAAAGCAGACAGCTTAAACTCAAATCTTCTTAAATGTCGTCAATCTTTGTTGCATTTTACAATGGGTCTCCTCAAATCTCCTCAGAAACTTATAAAACCAATGACTGATAAAGCCGATATTGTATTCTAACAATAAATTTTCTGATTTAAAACATCCAACACCTTCAGTGATGCACACAATACTATATTACTGTGTGTCAAATATTTTATACTAAAACCTTTTAACTCGCGTATAACAAAGAATAATAACACTTTCAAATTATATCTAAACTGATATGGCCACATGTAACAGCAAAAATGCGACCATGGTAGATTCTGGAAACTCTTGATTCTGCACTAAAAAATGTAGGATTTTCAAGGTAAAATACATTATAATACTTCTTCCCAATTGAAATAATACTTCTTCATTTTATCACATCACAAAACGAATGAACAAGTTTTGTTATAGCTGCTGCTACCTTATGTAGAACTATCATTACTTTCTTGTAAATGTTCCCCATTGTGGTTGTCTACTTTATTGGAAGCATTGTATTTGAACTTGTTACAGTAAGATATATCAGAATACTGGTATGTTTTTCTCTTGTCTACTTTATTGGAAGCATTTTATTTGAACAAGTTATAGTAAGATATATTGGTATACTGGTATGTTTTACTCTTGTCTACTTTATTGGAAGCATTGTATTTGAACAAGTTATAGTAAGATATATTGGTATACTGGTATGTTTTAATCTTATCCTTTGTAGAAAATTAATTTCTGATTTGTTTTGTTTAGGTTGGAATGGACTGGATACGTAAAAACATTAAGAGCTAGTACCAATATCTTGTGATTGTACTCTTTATTTATTCTTTTGGAACCTTAGGTGTATATTATGTTGAAAATATTTCTGAGAATAGTAGTCCAAATACATCTTATAACATGTTCATCTCATGTCAACTACCATCTTTTGACTTTCTGCGTTTTTTCAAATTTCTTCTAAAAATGGACCATATGTTTTGTCACCCCATCTTATGCTTTTGTCTGTTTTAGATAATGAAATGCCTTAGAGTTAGTTTTACCCTTCATATCTTAACCCTATTCAGCCTAGGGGAGGCGGAATCCACCCGTGCCAGTTTTTTTACAATATCTTGTGAACTGCTAGCACTAATTTTTCTAAAATTTACTTGGAAACTAAATGATGTAAAAAGTTTATTATTTGGAATAATATTTCTTCCATTGGGATCAGATCCTCAGCAGGTAGTAAAATATTTTTTTTGATGTCACGATATATACCATTGGAAAGAAAATCTTGTTTAGAAATCAGAAATAATAGTCAAATGCTAATTCTATTTGATAAAATACCCTCAGGCTTATTTTAGAACATTTAAAGTAGGTCTCATATTTCTTGGTAAAAAATAGGCAAAAAAGTGTTTGATGATGTCATAAAAAGGTTTTGTGTTGCCCCCAAGTATTTATGTACCAAATTATATTGCTATTGCCTGTCTTTATAAAAAATCCTAGGCTTAATAGGGTTAAGCAAAAATATAATCTAAAAAGCATTTTTAAGAAAATACTATTTGATTGTATTGTTCATAAATAATGAGGTAAGCAATTTTATTTATTATCTGTTTCATGAATCAATATATATATATATATATTGAAAGATAATAAAACAAAACCAATATGTGGCAGATTAAAGACACAGGCACTCAGTTTATGACATGCAGGTAACACATTTTAGGAACATATAAAGTGGCTATACATCTTGGCTTTTGTTTATTAAAGGAGAACTGAGCATTCAGAATAATTCAGTCTAAATTTGTTCATTACAATGCAAAAATCAATTTTAGAAAGTTTAACACCACAAAAACTTTTAATTCGGAAGATATTTGCTTACAAACTTAGGTAATATTGCCTCATGCTGCTCGCCATTTTATTGTTGTCCGCTAAAAATGAAGAAGTCTGAGCACTATATTTGCACATCATTTTCGCGACAGGATGTATCAAAACAAGCCAAGATGATTCAGTGTTGTTGTAGTCAAAATGAAGCTCTTATTGTCAGCTGAAGCATTTGCAGCATTAATGATCATTTTCATAATCAATCAAAGATCAAAGATTTTCTAATGTTTTATAAAAACATAAAGACTTTTCTCTGAAATGGAACAGGTTGTTTACAATCTATGCATTTTTTAACCGACATTTGAGTAAAGTACAGTCAAAGTTTGAATTGATTTAGAAGAGACCTGTCTTGTAAATTAACGTGGTTGTTACTAACTTACTTACTTACTTACTTAACAGTAAACGAAGTAAACATCATGGAGTTCGATCAAGAATCTTTATTTGAGGTTGCATGAGTTAAAAGTGTCTGATAAAAAGAAGAGTTGGATTTTGTTTGCTTTATTTCCTTTGCTTTGTTGCTTTGCTTTGTTTTCTTTGCTTCAGAAAATAAATATTCAACTCATTAGAACTGCCGAAGAAGTTGAAGAAGATATCAACATTTTATGAATAATTTTACGTGAAATCATTCTTTGGTTAACCGGACTTCCATTTGGACTATTGCTACCACCAAGGAACCCTTGCTATCATGACGGTCGAGCGCTCGAGACATTCCCTACTTTTTTCAAAATACTCAATACCCTCTATATATATTACAATAAAATTTTGAATAAAACTTTATGACTTTACTTACTTAGTTAGCTTATTTGGATCTAATATTTTAGTACGCTTGTCTCTTCACATAAACATTCATCAAGAGTCGCGAAAATGATGTCACACTTTTGTGCATTCCAGAAATGACCGCAGTAGCTAGTTCATAAATAGCGTCTGTAATGGCAACGACCGTGATAAGTTTTGAGTGAGATTTTATGTATGTAAAAGCTTTTTTGGTCAAACATTTTGAACTTTTCAGTATTATTAGACATTGATAAGACAAATTTATGCTTAAAAAAAAAAAAAAATTGCAAGCCTCCATTCTCCTTTAAAGAACATTTGCAAAAGGCTATTTTCCATTTTCAATTGTTTTTCCTTTTTTATAGAGAGCAGACCTCAGTGATAACAGACTATTTATTTAATCCTGCTGTTCCGACACCATCATTTGTTTTTCCTCCCTCTGTTGTCTAGCAACATTTAATAGACCACAAGCAAGAAATATAACAAATAAACAAGTAATGATCTGATCCAAATTTATGTACATCAACAACCGGGTTAAAATGGTGTGGTTTTAAACTTAATTAACATTTCTGTCATCAATGGCTTTACAAATGTTTTATTTTTCATCATCATGAGAGAAGTATGTTTTAACATGGACTGTAAATCATCAGTTCAATGACTTCTACTTTGGTAGTTGAAATTTTTTAACTACAAGTGTATCAGAAAATTTGTTAACTAGAAAAGGCCAGTATGTATGATTCTGTCATACAAGTTATGTTCAACATTAATTAAATCACCATCTTAAATTATCAAAAAGTATATATTTTTTATTTAACGTTGTTGAACAAAATAATTAGCTTTTTTCATGACTATTTTTTTGTAGACTGAGCACGTTATTGACTGTTACATCTGAAAGGTTTTATTTCATAATCTCCCAACAATAATACAGAATGTTAAGAGCTCTTAGAATAAAAATATCAGTTAATTTTATACCTGGTTTCTGTTTTTATAAGATTATTTGAATGTTAGGAAAGAAAGATACTTGCCAATTATTGTTCAAAGTTATAAGACTTGTTTAAGCATGTTATATATATATATATATATCTCACATTGTCGACAGGAAATTGTTTTTATATCAGCTCTGTCTAGTCAGAGAACATTTTTTTTGTTATTATATTGTGGTTAGAAGTATGCATATAAATTGAGTTGGAGATTATGTGTTACTGACTACATGTTAATGATTATGACATTTCTGTATATATAATAACCACTACAAGGTTCTTCCACTAATCCAGTTAAACCACAAAAAATGTTCAACAAAAATAAACACATGTTATCAAAGAATTGTAAACAATAAACAAACACTATAAAGTCAGGTTACAGGGGCATCCCTCGAGTTTGTATTTATATCTCAGGTTACATGGGCATCCCTCGAGTTTCTATTTATATCTCATCTTAAATGTTGGAAGGTGGTAGTACCAAGAGAATGTTGACCCAAATTTGCTCCAATTTGAATACTAAACAGGTTTTCATCACCACGTCAGTGGGAATGTCAATACTTAACAATCTTTCATCACCACGTCATCAGTGGCAATTTATCACCCAATAATTAGTACACCAGTCATGTGACATTGTTCATCTTAATCTTTACAAGAAATCCATAATTTATAAACATTTTGAAAAGCAGATATGAAAACATGTGTACATCTATTCATTTTAGCATTAAAATGTACACATGTTTTCATATGGGACCATCCATAAAAGTATGTACACAGTATTTCAGCTACAATTTGTCCCCTACTCCCCTCTTGTATGCACCTGTACACTTTTTAACTACCCCCTTACACAATAGTCTATCCCCCCCCCCAAGTTGGTCGCCATAGACAATGTGTAAAAACATGGTAGCGAAAAAATGTGTCAATGAAATTCAATTTGCATGGCACACATTGACGTTAGAAAGGGTGGCAGAAAACCAGTCAGATGTGAACTTTCACATTATATACCATCACTAGTATAATGTATGTGTTAACCTGTGACATTTTGAAGTTGAAACTGATAGGTGGAAGGTACAAAAACGTGGTTTATTTAAAAAAAAAGAGTACGTACACAAGGCATTTAGCATCCCCTCCCCCTGTATGCAGCTGTATGCTTTTGGTTTAACCCTCCTCCCCCTCCACTTCATACGTATTTTATGGTTGGTCCCTATCTGGTTTTGAAAACTTTTATAAATTATGGATTTTTAGCATGATGTACAACCTGAGTGTTACATGTGACACAGGTTTTTAGTCTTTGGGTTTTATTTGGTTGGTGTGAAGAACCCCTATATGTTATCCAACTTAAAAGTGTTTTCCATAGTTGTGATACAGGACGAAAAAGTTGTTTCTTTTTTGCATTTGTGCTGTAAGCTGATTACAGTAGGAGAAGTTGTAATAAAGGATTTAAAAGACATTTCTTTTTTGCATTTGTGCTGTTAACTGATTAGGACCTTATACATTTTATGTTACAATGGAAGCTTATAACATCAGTTGAAGTATGTGACTCATATTTTCTTGTTTCGTTGGTTTTATACTGATGCTACAGAGAGTTTCTGAAAAATAGATCCATTTAATAATAGTAAACAAACAAATCATTACTTTCATATATGTTTGAACAGTTACTGTGTAATTTGTTGCAACTAATGCATTGACTTTATATAGTTAGTGCAATTACAATATGTTTCGAGATGGTGTTTCATGCTACAATTGAGATTATAAACTTCTTGTTACTGTCTGTTATTACAGTGTCCAAATAATGTTTATTTATTTCTGTGTTTTTTATTGGTTAATTTATTGATTTCATTCATTTTTAACAGAAAGATTTAAACGTAAGGAAAGTGGAAAATTTCCTGTGTGATTAAAAATAAATCTTTGTATCTTTCCTTTTTTTCACACCCAACCCTCACATAAATTAAACTAGTTGTGTTATGATATGATGTATATTATTGTATCGGGCATATTTTTAGCACCATACCTCCTCCATGAATGTCTTGTTGGATCTCTTTAAAATTATATGTAGAACAAGGAGGTCTTACCAAATTTTAATAACTTTATTTTTTCTTATAATTTCCAATAATTAACCCCTTGGAAAAAAGCAAATAGCAAAAAAATGAGTATCGTGGCAGCTCCACTTCATCCATTTCATTGCTTTATTTTTCATAAATTCTTATCAAATCCACATAAATTGATTCTTCTGTATTCATGCTGTTTTTATTGTTCATTCCAGCATTTTCATTGATCGAATATTTATTCTGTGAATTTGATTTCGTATAACTTCACACATTGTTTTTCGAATGTGGTGTTAAAATGAGAGGGGGTGAGTTGTTTGGGGGTTAATAACAAGTGAAATATTTATCAACCTGATTGATTATACTACTAGTGAGTTATGGTTTTATTTAATTCTGTTAATTATTTTTCTGTCAAAAACAGTCACAGTCAACTACTGACTAAATAAAAGACCAAATTTATTTGTATTCATAGAAAAGTAAAATTTGTGATAAACTTTGCAAATTATAGCAAAAAAGTGTATTATTATGACAATTAGCATATAATTAGTGATAGTTAATTATAAGATTCCTACTATCCTAGATTTCATATTACCTATTTTAATTTATTTACAAACATAATGTTACATCTATTCTACTAAATTAAGTTTTCATTATTAATAAAATATATGTTATGGACAACAAAACTGTAATTGCAGTTGTTATAATAAGATCATTAGTGGAGCTTGTTAATTTAATTGGAGATTATTAATTTTAATTGTCATAAGCTTCTATGGAAAGACTTCCTCAAATATAAAAATAAAAGGTTTTGTTAGTGATATTGTGTATGGCAAGGTAGTTTATGGAATATGTTCTGATAGCTTTGCAGGTGCAAGTAAATATTTAGTGAGAATGTGTGGGCTTACATATAAAATTAAGACACATTTTTGCAAAGTTTTTTAGTACTAGCTTATCTTTCTCTTTGTTCGTTGCCATCAAGAAAGATACATATAAATATTGGAAAACTTTGCAAAAAGACGTGATGAACTGGTGATGAATATTTTTTAAATAAAAAGTAAACAATTATACACTGACATGTGCAATATAATACTGAACCTGTACAAATGTAGCGGTGAGTTTAGGCCTGCACAGTCAAGAGATAGTCAATAATTATAACATTATCTCGCAATAACAAACATCTGTTTGCCTTCTTGGTTTGTGTTCTTTTATTTGCACACCTGAATTTGTTCAACTTTTTTTAGCAAAATAAACATAACCTATAAATATAATTCAGAAATATTTACTTGTTTTTGTTTTGCAAATGTTTGAACTACACTAGTTATATAAACGAGACAAACATTTTAATCAGTTACCTTGTCAATTAATTAATTCATAATCTTTCTCCTTACAAATTTGTTCTAAAACTATTTGAAATGTTAACACAACTGTTATACACCTTATCAGGTTGCTGTTTTGAGTATTTGGTAATATTAATACTAATGTAAGCACGTTCAAATCACGTGCGTTTTATGATGATACACTGGGTGAGTTTCAATCATAATAGACGATAATAAATTTTCATATTTTAAACATCTGCAGAGATGGGAAATTATATTTATTGCATTTATGATCTTTATGTATTAACTGTACCTTAAAGTTTTTCATAATGTTTTTGTGAAAAGGAGTGAGTGAAAGTGATAAATATTTTTACCACAATGTATGAGTTACAAATGACCTTGCCTGCAATGAATGCATCTTTGTTGACAGTGCAAAGGATAAAAAATAACGTAACTTGAGTTTGATATGAACTCACTTGCAATGAAAACATCCATAGGCAGGAGCTAATACAGGATTTGAATTTGGGTGGCACTAGCCACCCCCAGTGTGATCCAGGGGAAAATCCATCACTTTTTGGCACTTGTATGTATATTGCAACTAACTAAGTAAAGAACAACAGTAAAGAACAGAAAAATAAAAAATTATATGGACATTTTTGATTAATTTGGGCGTGAGAATTTCTTGCCCAATGGTGCTTTTCGCTATGGAATATGTCTTGTATTAGCCCCTGATAGGTGATAGTATGGAATATGTCTTGTATTAGCCCCTGATAGGTGATAGTATGGAATATGGCTTTCTTCCAGGGTGTATGTAATAGAGAAATAAATATATGTTTCAGTGTTTGTTTTGTTTCAGTTGCCATGGTAAAAAGAAGCATTGTAGAGTACTAAGTAGAAATGTTTGGAGTAATTAAAAATATGTCATAGTATCTTTGTATTTAATTAAACTAGAAATGATGTGCACATCACAGTTAATTATTATCATGAGTACAATTTTTGTATGTAATCCTTATTAATTATATTTTTCTCAATTTAATAATAATGTTTTATTGCCAATAATTGCTGTACAATAATTTATTGTTTCTTGGTTTGTGGATGTTATTCTTGTTTTTGTTTTATTTACATGTATATGTCCTGAAGCATATATAAGGAGGAGAAGGACTTCATTCATTCAAAATAATTTAAGGAGGAGAAGGACTTCATTGCACAAACTATTCAGGTAGCAAGCAGGTCATTGAGTATTAACATTCAATGCTATAAATCTAACAAAGGATTATTTTTACAATTGAGAAAAGTGTGGAGAATTGAATAAAAGAATAGTTGTTAAATATATGTAATTTATATGAGAAATTTGTTTTTCCAGATATCAGAATGTTACTCTTTATATCATTTTGTACCCAGGATGTTTAATGTTGTAATATTGCATATGTTATTCGATCTAGCACACAATAAATTAACAATGTTATCTCGGAAAAGTTTACAACTTAAAAGCCAAGGGAAGAATTTGATTCGATCATTATGTGTGTCTGCCAATTTAAAAAAACAGGCTACTTCACAAGTGAAAGCAGTATCTCCAGGTGCTGCTACTATCTTTGCCAGGGAAGATAAATATGGTGCCCAGAATTATGCTCCAATACCTGTTGCATTATGTAAAGGAAAAGATGTTTTTGTTTGGGATGTTGATGGTGCAAGATATTATGATTTCTTAAGTGCATACTCTGCGTTAAATCAAGGTCACTGTCATCCAAAAATTGCTGATGCATTAAAAAAGCAAGCAGATATTCTTACCCTCACATCACGTGCATTTTATAGTGATGCATTGGGTGAGTTTGAAGAATATGCTACAAAGTTGTTTGGTTATGAAAGGATCCTGCCAATGAATAGTGGTGCAGAAGGAGGAGAAACTGCATGTAAACTGGCACGGAAATGGGCATACAAAGTGAAAGGTGTACCTGCGGATCAAGCTAGAATCGTTTTTGCTGAGAATAATTTCTGGGGAAGAACTATCTCAGCTTGTTCTATTTCATCTGATCCTGATTGTAAGAATGATTATGGACCATATCTACCAGGCTTAGATATGGTTCCTTATAATAACCTGGTGGCTTTAGAGGTGAGTGTACAAAATTTTTAATACTGTCTTCTAAATTTATTTTTTGATTACTTTTCTATGTTGTTTTTATTTATTGTTTATTATTGAAACGGTGCCACATTGTCATACTAAATCACGATATAAAAGTGAATAAAATTGTCCGGCTGTTTTTACATTACTGTTTTAGGTGCATGCTATAATTCTAACTGTAGAGTAAGTAAATAAGTAAGTAAGTAGTAGGTAATGGAGAGTTTTAATGTCCTTGGGGCATAACCACAGCATATTAGTGGCTCTACACCCCACCAATGTCGTTAACCAGAGTTAACTGACTGCTAGAGATATGTGAACCTTGCCTTCCCTAGGCTCCCAGTCAATGGCTCCCAATAACACTGTATTTAAAGCATATTGTAGTGGAGTATTCTGATGGCTCCCAATGGGCTGATAACGCTGTATTTAAAGCCTATTGGAATGGAGTATTCCAATGTTCTCCATTCGGGAATCGAACCCCAACTATACCGGTGAAAACCGAAGGTGCATACCACTACACCACCATCGTCACTAAGGTTCTTTTCTGATTCCTTTTAAATTTAATTGTTTGTAATGTTGTGTTTTGGATAATAATATATTTTAGGTGTTTTTAATAACATGGAAACTTTATGTAGATGAGAGGGAAAAAATAATTATGCTCTTTTTAAATCATTATTACTATTGTTACCTATAACATCATTTTATATTGTGTGCAGCAAAAGTGAAGAATTTGTCATAAAACCATGTCATAACACCTTTTTACTATGAATTTATATAATACAGTTGTTACACCAACCATCATGTCTTTGCTAATTATACATTGAACTGAGGTATGATAATATTTTTAGGAAAAGTTGAAAGATCCAAACACATGTGCATTTATGGTCGAACCAATCCAAGGAGAAGCTGGTGTTGTTGTTCCAGATAAGGGGTATTTAAAAGGAGTCCGGGAGCTGTGTACCAAGTATAATGTATGTTCAAGTTTTAATATAATAAAATTTGAATATTTATAATAGCACAGTGGCCATTTGTCTCTGTCTTAATAAAATTATTAATATTTATATAATTAGCTACATTCCAATCTAAAACATGTTAGGAAAAGTACAAATTGAAAAGGTATACCCTTGTAAGTGCTTAAACAGCAATGCAAAGTGATAGCACATAGAAAAACACTTGGTCACCAAGATGGCCTCAAACTGAAATTTTCCAATTAATTTTTTCATTTAGTTCCATGTTTTTGGCAACTAAATCAACGAAACACAGATCTTAGTCTTAAACTTAATCTTGCATAAGTGAAACACTATACAGAAAACTGATTATTCATGCTTATAGTTTCATTAGGTTTTTTCATGTTATACTTTACTTTACTTTAGCAACACACTTATTGATATATTTGTTCATAACAACTTTCCACATAAAGTTATATTTGTTGTTTTTATTGAAGGGGACAATGTTTTGTGTCAAATTTGTGTCAAATTTTGGCATGTAATTGGTGATGTTTAGATTTGCCTACTTGACACATTCTATATTGGACAAAAATAGGTCCATGATAGTGGAATGATCTCAGGCCATAGTTAGTTAATCTTGCATTCATCATCAATTCTAAGAAAAACGTACGCATGGTAATTATTAATTATTGATTATTCTCTGATTCGTTGAAAAAGTAAGTTTGTAATTTCTCCAGAGACGGAGAGGCTTAAAAATTAATAAATAACTATAATTAATAGTTATTATTTTTATATAATATTAGTCATGATTATAGTAAAAACTTATATGACCGATTTATTACCTGAATTCATGGTATAACGCTACTATTCTTCAATTCATGGTATAATGCCATTATTCTTCAACTGTGCTACAAGAAATCGTAGTATAAGGCCGTAATTCTTGATCTCACTACTTGAATTTGTATAATTAATTTCCATGCACTAATTACACAAACAACAACTACAATGCACGGGATGATGATGAACGGAAGATTAACTAACTTCCATCTTAGCTGTAATTTAAAATTGACAAAGAGCCCCAATGTTTTAACCATTGTATTAAAGATAAGTATTTTATAAATCTACAGAAAAAATAATATAATATTTATCTTTAATATTAACATACTAATTATATTTACATCATCCTGATGGGGGATATATGGAAATAGGGACGTATTGGTCCTATAATGTTCCCTGCTGCACTAGAATGAGGAGAATACATTTATTTATTTTTACATTATAAAATTTATATTTTATTTTTCTGTGGCAAGAATACTTACATACTTACTTCTAGCCACTTATCAAGAACTCAAACTTAAATTATGGAACTTTTTGAGAAGGTGGGTATTGTGCATGGTCAATATTCAGTCATTTGTTAAAATTATTTTCACCCATATCTTACAAGAAAGGTATTAACTTTGCATAATAATTTCTTACACAGATTTAATTTTTCAAGCAAAGTTTGAGGTTTACGTTGTTTTGGTGATGATGTTATGCTGACGATGTAACTTTTATTTTTTATGTTTTATTTTCTTTGTGTAGGTCTTATGGATAGCTGACGAAGTACAAACTGGTCTCTGTAGGACTGGCAGGTATTCACATGTGTAACTGTCAGTCAAAGTGAAAAATGTTTATTTTATCATTTTAATTGCTGTGCATTAATGTCCGAAACTTATAGTTTGTGTCCAAGAGACCTCTCTCAAACTAATAAAACATAAGTCTGTTTAGGAAAGTAGATATAAATTGGTTCTACTTATAGACAAAAGCTTATAAATCTCTTGAAGCATAAAACATTATTACTTTTTCTTGTAGAATTCTTTAAAATAAAATTCCAATATCCATGTTTATTTTAACAATATATTTAACTTGCTGTCAGGCTATACATCATAAAGGCTATGTAGTAATGCATCAGGACAAGTATTTATTTTAAGTCTGGAGATGGTTAAGAACTAAAACTTCCAACTTTGAATAATACTCCTAAAAACATTAGTGTGCCTAAAATATATTCTCAGGGCTGGATCTGCTCAATGCACTCATTGAGGAAATCAAGGAGGCTTTCCAAACGGATGACTTGTCAGTATTGGATGCTTCTCATGCATTTGATCCATGCTATACACCTACCAGTCCAGAAGAAGAATACAGTATAAGTTCTGCCAAACTGATATATTCTTGGTATGGACAGAACAAAATTTTTGAAAGGTATCAGAAAGAGGCCTCTACTAAGTGTTTGTATCTCAGTACAGAAATGTTAGTTGCAAAACAAGTTCAGGTCACAGAAAAAGGATTGAAAGCTGTAGACAATAAATTGAAATGTCATGCAAATATTTTGCACCATATGAAGATTTAAAAGGATAAAATAGAACAGCCTGTATCTAGTGGAGGCTCTGAATTCGTGTGAAGATATATATTTCCAGATATTTGCACCATCTGATATCTAATGTTGATTTTCCCTGTGGAGTGGAGCATTGATTCAAAGAGGATCTCCATTAATGAAGTTGATAATGAATCATCGCTGAGCACTGAGCTTCAATGTAAATCACATCTTTAGATGCCATGATGTGCATTTATCACCAAGATAACTTAACAGATTATTAGGCTAATTAAATCATTGATATTTGGAAGAAGAATTATAAGAATCACAGAATTGAGTTGTATATTTTATAGGATGGCAGTATTATCAGTAAACAATTCTTGGCTAAACTTCAATGTTTATTTATATTTATATTTATTTTATTTATGTGAAATCTCAATTACATTTGCCTCCAATCTTAGTTAAAATAAGTAAAGGAAAGTTAATTTGGAGTAATGACTTAAGAATAAAAATAATATTAACCCACATCATGGATGAAATTACTAGACTGAGTTGTTTACATATGACCTGCTATTTCCACTCCAGACCTTCCACAAAAAAAACAACCCAGAAAGTAGTAGAATGTTACTCTCCCACATTAAGTTAAGTTAAGATCCATTGAAAATTTTTCTAAAATAATAAATTTGTGGAGGAGAGAATACTGACTCAGATCTGGAAATTTGGATAAAGTGCATCTCCCAAGAATTAAATTTGATGTTATTAAAATTTATTAAATACTATACAACTAAATAATATACAATTATTGCATTTTAAAAATAGCAAGAAGTGCTGCACGATCGAAGATCAATGGCTCCCTAGACTTATGTGGTGTTAAATACATAACAGCTGAACATTGTTAAATTACCTTCCTTTGCCACTATAGAGTTACATGTTCATTATTGTCACATATGCACAGCAATACAGACCCAAAAATGTTTAGAATATGCCCTGTATGTGAATGTCAAATTTGGTTAGATTAATACGTTACAAACATTTAATTTACAATTATCTGGTAAATATATCAAATCTAGACTTCAAAATGGCAGCTCTTATGTTGAATTTGTGTATTATTTTGACTTGTTTCTGCACTGTTATTAACCTTTGATCTTCAAGTGCTTCTTTGTTTTTGTTTAAGGATAAATCTTTTGTAATCCTGTTTTATACAAATTTAACAAGAAGATGTAGCCAGTTGAAAATCTGTACTTTCTAGTTGTTTAGAGAGGTTTTACAAAAGTGCTTGTGGGAATACTACATTCTTTATAAGCATTACTGCCCTCTTTTATTTACAATTTGGCTGCTTTAGGTATTTGAATAGATTCAAGCTCAAAATGATAATTGTTAAACAGTTATAGTACATGAAAATGTATCAATGTGAAAGAAAAAAATGTGAACTCAAATATTTCAATTGTGAAATTTCATTATAGTGAATTTTTTCTCTTAAAAATAATTTATGGAATATTTTCATAATTTTCCATTAATTATCATTAATTATCATGAATTATCATGAACTGAAATTTGGAAGTTTAATCCTTTAATGCATAGATGTATCTCCTGAATAAATTAATTTTCTTATAATTAAACATGCAGGTCTTATCAACTTTTTACCAAATTTATTTTACATTATATTTCCAATAATCAACTTCCTCAAAACAGCAAATAAATTAGTAATGATTTACATAATTAATTAATTAATTCCAAGGGACACTATGCATTAAATCTTTTACATTTACATTTACATGACATCATGAGTATATATAAACACTTAAATTTGATTTGAAATTGTGTAATTATTACACTAAGATACTTTATAAAGTTACATGTATTATGTTGCAGATTATTTTGTCATCTTTGTATCAGTTACCATTTAAAAGTAATATTTATTATTATTTCAAATTCTTTTTTGCCACATCTGTAAAGTGATATTTTTATTGAAAAATTATTCATAATTTTTATTTAGCCATATTATTGAATAACTTAAATTATTACTATAGTAACCAAGAATATTTTTAGAAAAAAACATTTTTTTACAGTTTAATATGACAGCCAAATTTGTTGTGATACTTTAATGAATTAATAATATTTCTCAAATAAATAATGTGGTCTGCTTGTTGTTCACCTTCTTTGTTGTATTTATTTGTAGGCTATTTTACCTTCTTTGTTGTATTTATTTGTAGGTTATTATGTGTCGACCATGAAGAAGTGCGTCCTGACCTTGTAGTATTAGGAAAAGCTTTGTCTGGAGGTTTTATGCCTGTAAGAATTTATGTAAATACTTCTAAATACTCCTTTACAGAAATTAGTAAAATTTTAAGTTGTTATTTATAAATAATTTATTCATGTCCCAACTCCTCAATAAATAATATGTTTACCTAAAATTTGATATTCATGCGACTTTCAAGGAATCATTTTACCACAATGATGGTTAACACTTTCTTAAATTTAAGCAATCACAGCCTCATTTTCACAAGAAAAAACTTAATTTTTTTAAGCAAGTGTAAAAGCTGCAATAATTATTCTATGAAATTAAAACTTTTCAGATTTACATCATTTTTATTGGCAATTTGGAATACGAAATCCATTTGTCATAAAATTAAACTGTAACTGATTTGCAATTTTTGATGACGTAATTTATGGAAAGGAGTATTCTTTGATGTCTTGCAAAATTATTTTATTTGAATTCAAAAGGCGCTAATAGATGGAAGAATACCCCCTGAAGAATAACATTTTATTATTTTTTAGTTTTTCTTCTAAAATTCAACTCTTCGAAAGAATATTAAGTTAGCAGAGTACCCTAATTAGTACCACATTTACTGTATGATATTTAATTAAATAAAATTTAAATCTAAAATTCAATTTTAAAGGTTTTGTATACTAAAGGTAAGCTTTCCAAAAATATATGTCATATGTCACCAGGAAATCACCCCCCAAAAACACCCCCTAAAACGTTATTGTTTCCTTTTTCTAAAGCTCCAACTCCTTGCCATCTTATTTTCCCCCTGATATTTCTGCATAAATTGAAGCACAAAATGATAGCAAAAGAACTGTGCCCAACTAGTTTGGTCAGTAATTTATTTTTTGTGTTTTACCTTACTTAGCCAAATCCTTTTATTGTGAATTTAACTGTGTAACTTGGCAACTAAAAAGAATAAATGAATTCACGAGCACAGTTTTGTTCATAATAAAGTCTTATCTTATCAGTTGTGCAGATTTTTAAAGGAAACTGACAATTTCTTAAAGAGTTGGAGCTCTTAGAGTAAAGCAGGGTAGTTGCCTTGTGAAAAAAATCTTATTTCACCCTGATAATAACAATAAAAACTTCGCATTTAAACTCATTTTAGTATTATTACTTATTAATTAAATTATATATGTGCCACATGTTTTATGCGACACAAAAAATTCAACAGACTATAATAACTAAAGGCATGTTAAATTTTGTGAATATATAAAATTAAAATTAAACACTCAAAAGTTTTTCATGCTTATTATTTATTTGCTTAGTATGCCCAGAAAAAAAGTTCCTTTTTCTCACAGTGAAACTTTTATCATAATTTGTCAACACATTTTCGTTGAAATATGAAAAAAAAGATTTTCCTTTCTGATAGGGTACTCTGCTACCTTAATTGAAGAATAGAAAACTATCAAGAAACTCTTGTGTTTGATCGGCAGTTTCTAGGTGTGGTCAACTTAAAATTATGTAAAGGAATATGTTAATTATCTAGATAAGAATTAGTCCCAATTGAAATCAATTTAAAAATCATAAGATGTTCCTGTGTGTATGGTACACTTTTTAAAATCTGTTAACCCTTTAATGCATAGTGTCTCTGGAAAGGAATCAAATCATTTCTTTGCTATTTTGCTTTTTCCAGGGGGTTAATTATTGGAAACATAATGTAAAATAAATGTGGTATAAGGTGATAAGACCCCCTGGTACCTCATAAATTATAACTTCCAATGGGAAGTTTAATATAAACAGAAGAGCTTTGATAAGTCAACTAGCAAGTCATTAATGCTTTATTTTCAAAAGCATACAATGTATAATTGAGTCTTGGAGAGTGGTTTTCAGGTAAAATGTAGAAGCATACAATGTATAATTGTGTCTTGGAGAGTGGTTTTCAGGTAAAAGGTAGAAGCATACAATGTATAATTGTGTCTTGGAGAGTGGTTTTCAGGTAAAAGGTAAAATATGATTTTAATTTAATGTTTTTGCTTTCTTAATAAATAGATTTCTGCCGTTCTGGCTGATGATGAAGTCATGCTGACTATTCGTCCAGGAGAGGTATAATTTTGAAATTAACTGCCAAGCCACCTTGTACAAGGCAATTTTATAACAAACTTTACCAGCATATGTCACTGCAGGTCTTTCTAGGAGACAAGTGCTTCACACAAGCAAACAGGCAATTAAAATGTTTTCTTACTTTTGCTTGATGCTAAGAAATAGAAGAAGTCATTACTTGTTTGTTATGCATCCACCATGTTGGAAACTCTGCTCTGTCTGTCTGTCTGGTTATTTATTTATTTATCATTAATATGTTGTATCCACTCTCCTCCATGCTTCTTAGATTCATTTAAGAAACTTTACAATTTTTACAACTTGCCTTTGTGTTTCAGAGACCCTTTATATGAAAGTTGACACAACAGTGCATTTTATTAATAGCATTTTGTTACATTAAAGTTAGGTTTCCCATTGGCACATATTTTTTTTCTTTTTTCAAAATAGCTAAGACCACTTCATAATGATTGATGAAACTGCTTGTCTTCCTTTGTTATAATCTACGATTATTCATAGTGCGCAGAGGGGTATCATCCCCCTCATTTTACTAATCCCCCCTTTTATAAACATTTTCACCACCCATGGCCTTCAGAGTCATATCCAATTGATTGATATTACAATTATTACAACTAAAGTACCACCCTATTAAACTACATACAATAACACACTGTAACATCAACAAAATTTTAATAACAAAAGAGAGCAAATTGGATATACAATACTTAAAGAAAATAAAAAATTGAAAATATGAATATTAAGTGATATATAGTATATTTTAGTTTAATTTAAAAAAAATACAGTACTATCAGCCCTCTGGATTTAGAAAAAAAACAGGTCGGGAAAGTTTTGCTGACCTGAAATCATGTCAGGGCGGCACTAGGTCAGGAATTTTATTTTGCTGTAGTTATTAATACAACACCATATTAAAACTATAATATTAGGCAAATATAATTGCATAAAAACAATGCAACATTTGTGCTCTGAAAGTTTTACCTAAGCTTTGTTAATACACTGCTTTACTTGATTATGCAAATATAAACAAGTTACTATGTATGTTTTATTTGGCTTCCCCTGTGGTTCCAAATGAAATTTTATTTTTAATAAAATGGCTACCAAAAGACAACACGGATCAAGCGCATATGCACATGTAAAAAAATTTAAAACAACAGTTTAAATTGTTTAGTTGTGTCATTGTAGGGAAGATAATAATTGAAGAAAGAAACTTTATTGTATCAAAATTCTGCAGAGTGATCTGCCGACCTTGAGGGATTGTAAGCTGGCACCTTAAGTTAGAGGGCTGGTACTATCAAAAAGTTTCATCCCCCCCCCATTATTTCCACCCCCCCCCAATGTAAAATAAAAAATCTTCATCTCC
>JANTOQ010082046.1:9336-36664 GCA_027564595.1 Bythotiara depressa | reverse complement strand
CTTCCCTTTAAATCAATAATTCTGTTATGAGGCTGTTTATATTTTTAAAAACTAATAAAAGGGTTTGTAGGATATTTTCAATGCATTTTCATCAAAGTATTTATGTCTTATGTCTTCATCTGTATTTTCTGAGGATACTTTTTATTTGAGACACTATCATGCTTATTAACGGAGATTTTATTTTATTTAAGTTCTTCATCTACATTGTCCATCACAACTGTTTTAAACGTATTTGCCAATTGCTATCACTGCTAGTTGAACTTGAAATACAATTTATTTTCGCTATTTTATCCGCCTTTTTATACGTCTGTCCCATCCCGCATAATAAACTGTATGTACTACTAATACTAAATGGCTTATAAGAATTATAAATGATAATTGGGTTGTTTGTTTGTTTGTTTGGGCAGGTAAATTATAACGATTTATTTTCCATAGTATGTTATTAACCGATATCTCTTTAGAGCACTTTAACTTTTGGTTTCACATTATGCGTATCTTCGCTCTCCGTGTTATAAGACATAAGTATAAGAATCAGTTTTCTGAACGAAGCAACTTGAAATATTCGCTACACGCGAATCAGAGACGAATGCCTGTGCTCTCCTTGAGCTCATAGCGATCTCGTCTGTTTATGGGATTTTGAACACAAGCTCTTGAAGCCACTTTTGATTTTAACATCTTGAGCAGATAATTTCATAATTTATATGCGAGGGCAGGGGTATTGTATATGGAAGAGGCTCACAAACACAATGTTGCGACCCAGCAAAATTCGGTTCTAATTGTTGTTCACAAATACTAACAAAGAAGCGACGCGGACTTAGAAATCGAGGGTTACACGCACTAGCTTAAAAATCGAGGGTTGCACGCACTAGTGCTTCTCTTACTTTCTGAAAAAAGCCTTGTTTCCACTAGATGGATAATTCCGTACTTCATCTGAAAATTGAAATTTCTAAACTAAAAACAACTAATTTTTGTAGGGTTTTAACGTTTTGCACCAAAATGAGAATAAGAAAAGTTGTTGAAATGAAACTTGGTCCGATCACACATTCCAGTATGTCTTATAAACAGATAGTCAACTTGGTATCTTGTTTTTATTTGACTAATTAGAAGCAAGAACAAACTTAAATGCCTCCTAAATGCAACTATCGAGAGAGAAATCTTGTTTAGTAGTGGAAATCATGAAAACATTTACGCAAAGGTCAAACCTCGCTAGCGCACGTATTCCGCTGCTTTGCATGGATTGCTATAGCTCTCTATAGCACCGTGAGAACCAGGCTTTAAGACATTCCCGATTTTGCAGTCAAGTAGTCTTTAGTATAAAAAAAACTTTTATTCCTAAAACCATCGCCCTCCGATATCAAAAAGGGAAAGCGGTCCTAGGTACGAGGTTGTTGAAATATGCTATTTAATTCTAATTAAATATTAACAAGAACAGCTTATTGGCCTGTTATCCGTAGGCCAGTAAGTGGGTGTTTTGGAAAAGTTAGAGCTGTTAGAGTTGTATCCGGGAATTCTCAAAATCACTTCACAATTTGCAATTATGTCATATTTACTTGGAAAAGGCCATTTATTGCACATAATAATAACATAAGGTAATAATAGGTAATCCGTACACGGAAGGCATTTCCGGTCCCCCGAGCATGTCAGGAATTGCTCATCCTATACACTCAAAGATGGAGGTATCACGTCTGCCAGAAGTTCGTTGTAGTCTGGTTTTCATGTCAATATTCACAAGTATAAGTATATACAGCAAATGTCAACAGTGACACAAGTACAATATATGCAACAGGTAACAATATTTCCGGCTAGTATTTAAGTACCAAAAAAAAATTTTAAGTTTTGCGAACAAAGCTTTTCTGCATCTCTACAATAGTATGAGCTAGCTACTGTAGTGATAAAAAACAAAATTACTGTGCGAAAAAGTCAGTATTTAAGCCAAAAACTTTTAAAAAACAATAACAACTTAGATAGCTAGCTACGTAGCTCGCATTTCCGTAAAAAACAGCAAAACACTAGTGCACTAGCTCTAAATATTTTTAAAAGTAACATAAACATAGTTACTGAGTCACAGGATATGAAAAGCTTAGTTTGAACACAGTCGTAGCTTAAAAATAGAAATGTTTATGCGATAACTGAATTACAGCTAAAATGACAACATTTTGCATAAGTTTTCTTTTCTCTTTTTTGGTAGTTAACTAGCTCTAAATGGTTAGAAATTACACAGACACATTGATACTATATGCGAAAGATAGAAAAGTATGCTTTCAACAAAGTCGTGTCAAAAAAATACAAAAGTTTTTAAGCAAAAAGGGCGTCATCAGAAATTTTCAAAGTTTCGTCGTGTTATACAAGTCTCAAAAATAATTTTAAAATTTACGAACACATTTTTTTCTTCATGTACACCATGAGTACTAACTGCTAGTGTAGCTCTACTAAAAAAATTACAGTCACAAAAAGTCATAATTTAGAAGAACAAAGTAGAAAAAATCGAAGTTGCTAGCTACGCACTTCAAAAACACTAACTTTGAGGTACTTTGCTAGCTCCAAATTATCCAAAATTCACCAGGGAGCTAGGAGAAACCTTCTACTCACTATAACAAATGCTCTCACAACATTTACACGAGGTATAGATAGCTAAAATATAAATATATGGTGATAGTGCTTAGCTAGATTTTACTTCAAAAACACTATATTTGAGGTACTTAGCTAGCTCCAAATTATACCAAACTAACCAGGGAGTTTGGAGGAACATTCTACTACGTATTGCAAAGGGTCAGGTGGTATTTAAGAAGGGAAAAGATAGCCCAACAGGGGGTAAAAAAAAGTGGCGATAGAGGGTATGTACCTAGCTAGCTAAACGCTTCAAAGACGCATCTCTTTTTATACAAAACTTTCCAGGGAGCTAGCTCACATGTTGCTCTCCCTACTACAACTGTCTGTGCTAATATAAAAAAGGATAACATAGCGAAATAAATGCGTTTCAACAGCGACAAAGTGTAGCTAGCTAGCCTCTTCAAAGTGAGGCTATTTTTCGTTAAAAAAAACCACTCACTTTTCACAGGACTTCGACTGTGATAGGTAGCTGCACCTGCCTACTACTGATAAAAATTAACTTCACTTCAAGATCAGTACTATTTTTTTAAGATAAAGACTTCACTTAACCCAACAGGTGAGTGACATGTAAAACGGCAGCTTTCGCAAATTTTCTTGTATTTTTTAGCTAGCCAGCTAGCCTCGAGTTTCGGCGTGCAACTATTGTTTTTCATAAGGATAGCCAGAAATAATGGAGATAAAGTGTTCTCCATAAAAACATATACCGCCGTAGTACTGCTGTAGATGTTACTTGCACCGTCGTATTATAGCGCGACCCATTTAAAACGTAAAATTTCGCAGATGATATAAACCGTTGCATTTTAATATCCGTGCCGATAATAATGCACCCCCTCGTGCGCAGAGGATTTTAAAATACATTAAATTGGCTGAATTATATCGCGCGCGCATACAAATTCATACAAATTTTTCAACTTTTGGCCAACTTATGACAGGATCTGCACGGAAAATGGGACCGAAGCTGAAAATTGAAAACTTTGGAAACAGCCAAATAGTAACACGTGTATTTTAAAGACCGATCAACAAAAACATTTTTCCATTATATGTACATTTTACACTTGTGAAAGACAAGCAGTCATCAGCATCCCCGGAAGAAATTTAACTGGCTCGTAACTTTGCGTGACTGTTCTCTAAGCAAGCGCTCTGCCCAGAATACAAATTATGAAAGTATATTTTTATGATGATAAAATCAAAAGGGGTTGTAAGAGCGTGTGCTCAAATAACCCGTAAGTGGACATCGGTCATCTTGAGTCCCAAGGAGAGCGCAAACCCTTGTCTTTGCTTACGGAGGGAGACACAAAGATACAATCATCAAATCAAGCTGTTTCAATGGAAAGAGTGGATCTATAGTTAAACTTTTGCTACACTCAGAAAAATTATTTTTGTATTTAGCTATGTCTTCGCAAAGCGCTTCTTGTTTAAGCTGCAAACCGACATTTGGTTGTTGCAGGTAAGAGGCTTGGGTAAGAGGCTTGGGTAAGAGGGTTAATTCATTGTTGTGTTGAATTTTTAACCCTTTTGTGTGTCCCCAGAAATTATTCAAATGTTTAGGTTATTTATTTGGTATTTTGCTTTTTCCAGGGGTTGCTTATTGGGAATATAATGTAACAAATTTTGTACAAACCGATAAGACGCCCTGGTTCCTCATAAAATTATAAAGGTTTCTAATGGGAAGTTTAATATAACCAGGAGGTATGCTTATATTAAAGGGTGGTTTGCTGCATACATATAATATGCTTTGCTTGAAATTTGTCCACAGTGGCGCATCTAGAATATATCTGACCGGTAACCTGTCTAAAAATAGATATATATTGTGGCTGTTTGGCAGTCTATCTTCCGGTTTCAATCCTTTTTGACCTTTATGCCGATAGCATTGAGACAACTGCACAGAAAGGTGATATGGTTTGAATAGAATTAATTAAGTGCTTGCCTAATAATCACTTGCTGCTAATTAGTTAATTGTTAATATTTGTAGTTTTTTAAATAATTTTTTCTCAGCGACGTGAGAAAAGAGGGAGAAATGAAGAAAATTCTGTTGGAATACCTTTATTGCACTGATATATTGTAGCGTTTTAGTGTCAAAACTGCTGTGTCTCTTTTGTATCGTGTTGATTTAATTAGCCTCTCTCATTGTTTGGATTGTGTTTTGTTTTGTTTTTAATTAACGCTGAATATCAGAATAATTCTTTTCAGTTAATTCACAATGCGCAGTGCACTGGATGATCAAGTGGAACGGGTGGCAAGCTAGCTAATTCACTCAGGCGAAACGAATCGATGCAAGTGAGGTCACCCATAGAACAGAAGATAATTTCGAAGAGAAACTAAACTTTCGCAGCAATAAAAAGAAAAGAAAATATTTAAATATATATATTTAAAAAATCCACTTCAAAATATGCATTGTAAAACTTGAATGTTTGTTTGTTTGTTTGTGGTGGAATTATGGGGGCGTTTCCGCCATATCTTTGTATAAAGATACTTGTTACCCTATCTCTGTTAAATGGATTATTATTAGCTGAGTTAGGTTACGACAAACAAATCCAACGATCAAAGAGGGATTTGGAAGACAATGAAAAAATTGGGGATGCGCTGTATGAAACAGATAGCCCTGAAGAACATAAACTAGACAAAAGGGAAGAGATACCCGTACCCGCTGTTCAGAATGCTGACAGTAGGGATAAAGTTTCAGCTTCATCTCATAAAGACTCTGATGAGAGTGCAACTGATGATGAATCCAGCGAAAATAAAGCGACAATAGAGAAACAGAATTCTAATACAGAAGATACGAGCGAAACTTCTATTGCTAGTAAAAAGGACAAAAAACCTAAACTAACGCAAAAAGATGCGAATTATGATGAAGACGTAGCACGCTCAGAATCTGAGCTTGGCACCAGGGAGTTTCGCCAACATAAGCGTAATAAAAAATATCACGAGAAGAAATTAACGCAAGCACGTAATGACGTTGTTTCGACAAAAGAATCGAAGGACGATCAAGGAGAATTAGAAGAGGGAAAACTGCGCCAAGGTATGGATTCTAATGTTGAACAACCTCTAATAGACTCTGACTTGACGAAAATGTACGAAACACGTAGTGACGTATCTCATGGGGAGATGCTGGGCACTGAGACAAAACGTTCAGACATTGTATATATACATGACAAGACTGACAGTTACAGTGACAGTGACAATCAACATGAGAATGTTGACAATGACCAATTAAATGAACGTAGTTCAGTACGTAATAATGTTCTTGCGACGACAGAAAAGCGAGATCAAATTGAAGGTACTGAGTTTAGGCGTAGCGTAGAACATGAGGTAGCCGACACTCATGATATGCAAGATGGGGGTGCTCCGTCACATTTCCAAGTGGATGACAAATCGTCAGATTTAGAAATTAATGCTAACTCAGCTGGTGTGAAAGTTAAAGCGAAGCCGGCATCTTTACAGGTTGTTTCAAGACCGGGTACTCCTGGCCCAGTAGGGCACGTATCGTATGTACAGCCACCACTAGAAACTTACCACGAACCCATGCATTTTTATCATCATCATCATCATCCACATCATCACCATAGACACCACAGACGTCACCACCACCATCACCACCCACACCATGTGCAATTCCTACCTGAAACATACATCGACCCTCACATTTTCAGTGACTACCATCATCATGGAGAGATGGAGCATGAACATGAGCATGAGATGCCGCATTTCTTTGATGTTCCACGTTTTGGTGATACATGGGGCCATGGTATGGGTGGTGGGGGGTTTAGCTGGGGTGGTGGAGGTGGTGGAGGTGGTGGAGGTGGTTATGGTGGGGAAGGTCATGGTTATGGTCGGGATTTGGTTCCTGAACGAGAAGGACTGCGAGAGCATAATGTAAACGCTTATGGGCGGTCTACTGTAGAAACAGCAATAGACCCTAGGTTAGATTCTCCAACCGCTGCTAACGGTTTCAACACGGGTATTGCCCTTCCAGACAACGATAATATGTTTGTCGGCCATTTACACAGCGATATGTTGGACGAAGAAGAACGCATTCACGCGGCCCATCTTCAACACTTGCAACAATCCGCGCTAAGAGAATTCGCAGACGCACAAGCCGATAGTCATCGTCAGTTGGAATTTGAATCGCAAAGATACCATTCTTATTCTCCTTTTCATCATGTTCCTATGGATAGTAGCTACCATCACGTCCCTTTGGATAGCAGCTTCCATCACGTCCCTCCGGATAGCAGCTTCCATCACGTCCCTCCGGATAGCAGCTTCCATCACGTCCCTCCGGATAGCAGCTTCCATCATGTCCCACTGGAGAACTTTCATAGCAACATGCATGATGAAATTTCTGATGGTCTTTCAGAAAAAATGTTACCGTTTCATGAAAAGAACGCTGAGCTAGAAGCTCAAGAACAGGAACCTCAAGGGGCTTATGACAAGCCTGTGGAAAGAAGGAAATCGTTTTATAGCAATGATGGTATAGGTCGTTATGTTCCAGACTTACCAAGTAGATCGGAATTGGTTGGCAACCACATGGATACCTTGCGACCGGAAGAAACTGTAAAGAAGACCATCGCCCCACACCATCACTACAGGTAATTTATTTTCATTTAGTAAAAGGCGCTCCATTGCAGAGGGATTCATGATGGTTAGAATTAATGAAGCTCGTATCTTCATCTTAGAAATTTAATCCTAAATCTATAATCCTAAACATTAGGATAGTAACCATAAATGGAACGGAATGGAAATGGAATGGAACGCCTTTAAAATTCGTTTTAATTTTATTTTATGCCCGCATTTTACATGATTTTGTGAGAGGTATTAACTAAAATAACTTTTTTGTCGACTTTTTACATGATTCTGTAGGAGTTATGAACTAAAATAAACTAAAATCATTTACTTGTCCTTGTTTTACATGATTCTGTAGGAAGTAACTAAGAATACAAGTTATTATAGTGTTTAATGGCGCTCGTGTAAGAAAAACTCGCATGTATAGACCTAATGAAGACGGACATTCGAGTTTATAAAAACACACTGACATTATTCTAAACACCTATATTCTCTCTCTATATATATATATATGCCAGAGGGTGCCTCAATATTTTTAATAGTCTGTTTATGCTCGTTTTCTTAAGTAAAATGTCTATATTTTAGAAGCAAAACAGAAGAGCACCTTTCTAAGAAAAAGTTTTTCTAATAAATTGTTTGGGTTGTTTTGTATTTTGTAGAATTTTACATTTAGTCTGCGTGACTCAGTGCATTGGGTGGTAAATAAACGAAAACTATAATTCATATTAATATTAAGATTAGTTTTGTACTTTATTTATTATTCCATTTCTTGGTTTCAGATGTATATGAATAAGGGCGTAAATAAATCACTGTGTACTCGAATAATTAGTTTTCGTTCAAAAGATCATTGATTCCTCCAACGCCACAGACGCCAACAATAGGTTCGGTAAACAAATCTGTCTCTCTCGTTCAGCATTTTACTCATTTGCTAAAGAACCTTCGCTTCAATAGTTATCCCGCGTAAATTAACCCGGTATGATCTTGTAAAAATTATCGTACTTTTCCCGTCGTACTTGTATTGACGCCCTCCTCCATAGAACCTCTTGTTGTGTTACTTTCATTTGTGGTACATGTGATATTGAAATTCAAAAACTGAAAAATGCACAAATATTTGCTGACTCGGCAGAATTTTGGAATACTTAAACCCTGATATCCATGTACTGCAAATCAAAGTAATAAAAACATACCACTTCTGAAAGCCCTCATTAAGCTCTTACAACCAACGTAAATAAAACTTTTCAAAGTGCCAAAGAAAATGGTGGCATTGGCAGAAAAATTGCGATTTTGGTACTTTTTCAGCGTTTGGCAGCAATATCTCAGGAACCAGAGATCGAAATTTAACAAATAGTACCATTTTTTAAATCGTATTTTCACGCCCTATATGTTGGTACTAACAGTTATATTGTACAATGACGTTCAAAATTCAATTTTGGCAAACAAGTGAATTTGAAAGCCAATACATTAAGGTAATTTTTGGTGGAAAATAAAATTTGCCACAAAATAAAATTTGCCACCAAAAAAGTCGGAGTGAATTTCTTCTCTCCCTACTATAACTTTGTTTCTGCTTTCGGTAACTTGTTACTTAGAGATAAATCATTGGAGTTTGCATTATCTTTTGGTAATTTTCTGAATATTTTGATAGTAACCATTCCAATAGGAGGTCACATGACAATGTGTTTTGTTTCCTTTTGTAGGGATGAATCCGGAAAGGCACGATTTGATATTCCCAACAGTGCTCCATTTAGTCCGGTTGCTTATCCGATGCAAAATGGGGAAGAAACGGAATCCCCTGGTCCAAAATCTATGGAACGAAGTGCTGGTACTATGCCGGAAGTTCATGGAGATTATGGCATGCAAAGCAGCGAACAAGAGGAGGCTCTGAAAGAGGACAAAGAGTTTGATCGAATTTCGCAGATCCAAGAGCATATGTACAAAAAGATTGGCGGTATGTTGCCGTTGGGAGATGTGCCTTTTGGTGATGTACCAAGACCGGACTTGTATCCATCTGAGAATAGGGGACACGACATAAAAAGCAATTTACCACCATCTGAATCTCATATAGAGCGGAAACCAAATGATGATGAAGAGGAATATTCACATGAGTATTCACATGGGTATAAAAAGGATGAACTTCCAGGAAATTCCAATGAAACTAATCAAACTCTTAACGAATCTATTGCTAATTCTGTAAGCTCCATAAATTCAACTGACATTGGTGCTGAAAAAAATTATACATTAAATGCAACGTCAGTTGAAACAAAGACACCGGCTAACGATACTTCTAATATGACAAGCGAAGAGAACAGAAAGGTTCATGACGTCACTATCGAAGTAAGCAAAAGCAAATCTCTTAATTTTGATGGACATAATAAGAATGCTGTGAAGTTAAGCACGGGGGAGGAAGCAGCAGCTAGAAATTCAAGTAAAGGTGAGAAAAGCAACAACGTTACGGCATCCAGTAAAAGAACTTTGAAAGGAGCGGCAAAACGTAAAATTATTCATAAACGTGATGTTGAAACAGATGCAATGAAGAAGGGTAGCGAGCACAAAGCATTGAAAGTGGAAAATGTAACGCAAGCCAAAGGTGGGAAGAAAAACACGGTTATTGTGAACCGTCCACCGGTTATTTATCATCCACCACCTGAGATATACCATAGACCTGCCATAGTATTACACAGGCCACCTATATTAATACAACGACCATCCATTGTATATCATCAGCCACCAGTCATAGTTCATAGACCAGCCATTGTATACAGACAACCACCATTGGTCTTTCATCAACCACCACCAGTGGTTCATCAACCTTTATTGCAATCACACGATTCCTGGCTACCTGTGCCATCTTTACGCCACATTAGTTCCAACATTCAGAACGCGGGTGTGTGGGCGGGAATTCCGAAACAATTGGGATGGGAGTCGGACGAAACGACGGTTGCTAGTGATGTGAACTTCGGTCATGGGGATATGCATATACCTGAGACTGAGGGAGAGAATCTCGCAGAGACATTAACTAGTGGTGATACAGGTAGCATTAATGGAGCACAGGACGGAGTTGTTGGGCAAGTTGGTGGACAGGAAGTCCAGGGGTTGAGTGTCTCGGAAGATACGGCTACGTTAGGTACGCGCAAATCCGACATACATAACCAAAGGAAGTTAAATCAGAAAAGAAAAAAGCATTCTAAACTGGATCGATTTCAACGAGAAGCATCTAAATTGAATCGATTACGAAGGGAGACGAAGAACAACACAGCGAAAAGTAAAGATAAGAAAGGTACGAAGAAAGATGTTGTTGTTAACAGGCCACCTATTATATACCACCCACCCCCTGAGATCTATCACAGACCTGACATTGTTATCCACAGACCACCCATTGTTATTCACCGTCCACCCATTATTTATCATCAACCTCCAGTCATCGTACACAGACCAGCAGTGGTTTACCATCAACCACCGATCATTTTTCACCAGCCTCCACCAGCTGTGCAGCAACCATTATTGTACTCACACGATACATTTGTGGTTCATCCCAGTTTCACTGCACAGCACCTTGGATCTATCCTTCGCACAGCACATCACTATATAGGTCCACCAAGATTTCTTACTCACATGGGCACTCCATTATTTCAAGGTATTGCCGGCCAGCTAGAAGCTGCCGCACACGACCTTAACGTGAATTCTATAGGCAATTTAAATAATTTAGGAGGCAGACTGCCTGAACAACGCCAAGACGCGTTTGCAGAAGGAGGATTTAATCAACCTATGGTGGGGGAGAGGGGGCCACAAGCTTTTGAGGATAACCAACAAGTAATACCTGCTCAAGGAATGGAAGGAAACAGCCCATATACCGACGGACAGGACTCGCAGGCTCGATCGCTACCACCCGGAATAGATCCAAGTAATTTTGCAAATGAAGAGCAGGATGAGCGAGGTTTCACGAACAGCCTTGAAAATAACGCTGAACAAGAGCAATTGCAACAGGAGTTGGCGAATAACGTGGAAAGCCAATCCCTCCCACCTCTCTCGGAATCAGTACCCGAACAATCTATGTCACCTACAAGTGGACCGTTGTTCAAACGCTCCAAAGTTACGTACGTGAAGAAATCAAAACAGAATGAAGAAACTGGGACAAAGAGACAATTTATGGATGATCATGACAAACACCATCACAACTACGAAGTTCATCATACACATGATGGTGGTCACGAAATTGTTTTACATAGACCGGGTGTGGTTTTTCACCCACCTCCAGAAGTTATACATCGACCGAACATTGTTATTCACAGAGCACCACTTCTTATTCAGAGACCGTCAATTATTGTACATCAACCGCCGGTTGTGATTCATCGACCGCCTGTGTTTTACCACCAACCTGATGTCGTATTCCATACTCCTCCCCCTATGGTCCGCCAGACGACCTACCATGCGCATGATATGTACAGGCATGTACCACACTTGGAACACTATCATTCTGATGTCCACCGCATAGGAGATTATATCGGTCCTCCTCATCATGACCATGATTACAATCATGCATACGGGAGCCACCATGGATATGGTGGAAGCCATATTGGGTTTGGTGGTGAAAGAGGATTTCTTGGCGGTGAATATAATGGAGGGCTTCACGAAGAATATGGCAACCATGAGCCGTATATACGTGGGAATTTTTATCATGACAAAGGAATGGGAGATACGTACGGACTTCGTAATTACGGTCAAATGCTTTCTGCTGAAGATGGCCAGTACGAACATGAGGGCGGATCTCGTTCTCGAATTTCTGACAGTGACGATGACAATGATGACGACGACCCTGACAGTAATGACGAGGACGACGAGGACGAGGACGGTGAATCTAGGTCAAAAATAAGACGGCCTGGAAACGTAGATAAAAAATCTCTCAGACCTGAATCAGGTAAACACAACGGGAAAATGGTACGACGCGCGTCATTGTCACTTGATACTAATGACTCAGACGTGCGTACTGGAAGCACAAAAATACACGACATAGACATAAGTGACGACTCTGAAGGTGTGATTCATTTCTAAAGCTCTTATTACACTGCAGCAATATTTGGAGCATCACTTGTTTCCTGTTTATTTTGACACGTGACCATGTGTGCTTAAATATTATTTTATAGTGTTATTAAAGACCATATCTCGTTTCAAACACGTGAAAAAAAAGAGAAAAAAATGAGCAGGAGACATTTGCTCAAGGTGTTGCTGTTACTTGGTTATTATAAACTGGGATACTATTTATTTGGTTTGAAGCGTTGATGCTTATACATGTGTGCGCTGACATGTTTTGTCAGTTTATTTATTTCATTATGACATTTCGTAGCGTCCTGATAACAATGTATGTTCTACATCACTTTGTATTGTTGTTAGAATTCGTGAAGTGATTTGAGAATGCGTTGAATATTGTTCAAAAACGTGTATTTTGGAACTATCAAGCAGTAAAAGTCTTTTGGAACTATCAAGCAGTAAAAATAGTTCTTATTATAGTATGTAGTTTATTCAGCTTAACTAGAAAGAGTTTACGTTAGTTAAATGTGTTTGTAAGTTTGTAAATCCAGTTCTCCTCCATTGTTTACGTGTGCACTACACAAATATTTCTCTAATTCTGGTCCATAAAATACATTAACAAACATTTTTCACATCGGTATTGCGATGGAAAATATTTGGGTAAAATTTTCAAAGGGTAAATTTTCCTTACAGTAACATATCTCTACCTTCTTTGTTTCGCTAGAGGAAAGAAGAACACAATAAATCTTAAGTTAGCAAAACATTATTTCAACTTGGTAAAGATTTAATAAAAGCATACCTCCTGGTTATATTAAACTTCCCATTGTAAACCTTTATAATTTATGAGGAACCAGGGGATCTTTCTTATCAGCTTTTCCGGGGACACTATGCATTAATGAGTTAATGTTGATATTGATAACACCCAGGTTATAAAACGTAATTGGGAACAAAAGTTACTACGTCACCTACAGAGAAATGATTCTTTCGTCGAGTTTTTTATCTAAAGTTGAGCTCATAATACTGTTATATCCGTAATCTTCTCTTCAAATATTATGCAGTATAAAATTAATTTTTGTGATCTCTATAAAAAATGGATTTCAAAATCGGTTTCTCCATCAAACGTTTTATGTGTTGAAGAAAAAAAATGCATGGAAACGAGGTTTTGAGTGATTATATTTTAATTAGAGAAGTTTGTTACCCAATAGCCAAAAGAAACTTATAGTAGTAGAAATTTTCAGCAAATAAATATTTTTTGATAATGTTTTTACCATAATGTTTGTAGCTTTTCATAAAAACAAGTTTGTTTACCTTCTTTTCTTTCTTTTTTTTGAATTTCGGAAAAGATCAATCATGTTTGCAGCCTTTGTTTTTCCTTTTAAGTTACCAAGCAGTTTAATAATGAGACAGTTAAAGAGGTGTTTATTAATTAAAGTTTAATTGAGAATATAAACAAAAAATATGTTGATTTTGAACAAGGGCAACAGTTAATTACGAAATTCGCCTTTCTATGATATTTGATGGTTGGAAAGAGATTGAGAGAGATTATACACGTCAAATAGGTTCGTTCAATTACTTATAATATTATATAATTTCTTATAATTGCAGGTTTTCGAACTTTTTTTCTTGTAAGGTAAACATTATTGAGAGCAGTAGCCCTTGCCACATCTTTAGCTTGTAGCCCTTATGAGTTCTTCATCGTGGGTGATGTCCCTTATGAGTTCTCCATCGTGGGTGATGTTTTCCCTTTATTAACTTTCTGATATCACTAGGTTTGTCCAAAATATTCGCAATTAATTTGTTGGTACTTTTTCGTCTTTATATCTCCCTACTTTCATAATTACCGACTGTCGTTTCTTTAACCCTATAATGCCTGCATACTCCTCCTGCGTATTGTTGATTTTCTAATAGTAACACTCATAATTTTATGAAAGATCAGGGGGACTTGTCAACTTTTACCAACTTTATTTTCCTTTTAATTCCAATTAGTAACACCCCTGGAAAAAGCAACACAGTTACTTTATTTTAAATTATCACACTCGGTATGGTATTAATGCAATCTCTAAGCGACATTTTGTTGTAAAAATATTTTTGCTGGCGTCATCGTTTTTGGACTTTGGTATGCAAAATTTATTGAAAAATTTGGAAAAACCATAATTTACTAAATAATACCTTCAGGGAGCAAGAGAAAAACCATAATTTACTAAATAATACCTTCAGGGAGCAAGAGAAGGGATTCTTTAATTCTGGTTGAAGTTTCTGAAAGCTAAAAGGATGGTGTATAAAATATTTTCCTAGTTTGTTAAAACTTTACAGATTTAACTGGGGAAAAAATTGTTTTGGTTGCCTTCAATAAGGACGTTGACTGGAAAATGTTTTTTAAAAAAGATCTAAAATTTTAATCCAGAAATCAAGTTACTTAACTCGAAATACATTTTTGTCAATTTGTCCATCAATTTTTCAATTAAATATATTTTACCTAACTCGAGTTGTTTTATAAATCCTTTTTGATCGAGTTAGCGGATTTTTTTACTCGAGATTTTATGAAAAACTACCTTTCTCGAGTTAGTCGTTTTTTATCTCGAGATTTTTGTCAGCCTTTCTGTTTTCGAGCTGCCAGCAAGTATTTTTCTAAGGTTTTAACAAATTTTTATACAAGTTTCTATTCCTTTACTTGGTTCTTTCGGGATGTTTTTCTCAACGAAACTAGACAGTTCATGTTTTGTTTGCGTAATTTTATCAGTCAATTTTAAGTTTAAACCTTGTTCTCTACGTGTACACCTTTTTAGAAATAGTGCAAGTCAGCACGCTAATGACGTCATCATACCTGCACCATCATATAAACTAGCTCCTATGATCAGAAGTTTTTTTACTGCATTGAATGTAGACAAAAAGCGTAAAATTTATTGTAGTTTAGGTTGATACGAAGACATCAATCGTATTTTTCCTGACGTTTTTTACCCTAGTTTTACCTTAAGGGAATAAATTCGCTAAGATATATTTCCCAGAAAAAAAATTGTGGGAAATTAAAAATATGAAAAGTATAATTGTTTTTGGTTTATTGAAATTCCAACATAAATTAAGAGAATAATTTTTTTATAAAAAACTCGAGTTAGGAAATGTCTTTATCTTAACCCTATTAAGCATGGGCTTTTTCGACCCTTGTAGACATGGACATTATGGCCCCTCTGAGATCTTGTGATCTACAAAAGATTGGACAATGAAACTTGGCACACCTATTGTTCAACTCGATTCCAACAATTATGCGTAAAATATATATTTTTTAATGTCACGTGACGGAGTTATGACGTCACAAGTAAGGCACGGTTTATTTTTTTATTTACCTCCTGGTCAGAAAACATCTACCCACGGAAAACGAATGTATATTTCGCAAAAAATTATTTTTTCACCAAAAAATCCGACGCTATTGTTATAAATGACGTTATGATGTAAATATTATTACATCGCTGTGTTGGTATTGAGTTGTTCTATAAGTGTACCAAGTTTCATGTAATTACGGTTTCAATATTAAAACATATATTACAATAAAATCATTATAAGTTATGTAAATATAACTCCCAACCGTATGGTACCTGGCAATGTCGTATATGTGTCTAGTAGCGATCGCTGCTTTTTTTAAAAGTCTTATTGTGCGTGTGTTCTACATTTTAGTATTTTTTAAACAGTTTGCTATTACTGTATTTCTGCACATACCGAATAGAAAAAAAGTATCTTGAACTATAACTCTGCTTAACGATATGCAATACTGCAAATAAACAACAACCTACTACTCAAGAAATGTAAACAATAAAATATATTTCCTTGGTCACCATTAGGAGGTAAACAAAGGGTTCATAGTAAATCCACATCCCACATACCGCCACATCCCACATACATTAAAGGCAAAAAGTTTCGACGTGACAAAGTTTTGGACAAAATGTAGTCTGAAACTTTATTCACCGAAATTTTGACGAGTCCGAAACTTTGTCACGCCGAAATTTTTGAAATTTGAATATTTTAAAGAAAACGCCTAACAGCAAAAAAGAATAAACTGTCAGTTTTCAAATTGTTTATTCTCTCATAACTATATCTGATAAATGAAAACTCAGAAAATCGCTGAAATTTCGTGTTTCTGGGCTTGTGACATCAAAACACTCTTGCGTTCACTGTTTATTTAGGTGTAAATGGCTTTTGACCAATTTGTACGAAAGTTTTTTGTCCGAAATTTCCGAAACCTTTTTCGCCGAAGTTTTTTCGCCGAATCTTTATCTGACGAAACTTTTTGCATTTAATGTACCTACCGTACGGAGAACACCGAAAATACAAAACATAGAATTACCTCGTCTGAACCCCGACCAGAAGTCAGACCTCCGCAGATATCAATAATTTTTAGAAAAACGATCGCTTACTCTGTGTAACATAAAGAATAACTTTTTTTTTTCTAGCCCTGCCCCGCGAAGACAATCAAAAATATAAAATAACAGAACACTGTTTTGGTTCCCTACACTCACTGGGTTTTTGTATCGGGACTGCAGTATGTCAGACACTGCAATGTCAGAAAACGTGTTTTCTTTTCGTCTATATAATAAACACCAGATGTATGGCTTAACTCTCCCGCAAATGTCTATTTTCGGAAATGAAACTTTATTGATGAGATACCTTCAAAAAAATGTACTTCAAGTTATTAGTCATTTTAAAATTAGAATAAGTGTATACACTAGGTAATATTCAGTTTTTTATTTTAAAAAGAGTCAATTGTTTTTTTTAATATAATTTAATACATTCGCCACATGAAATAGAAAGTAAATACCAAATATATAAGTTGATATTTTTAGTTTTAAATATACTTTTAGCTCTGTTGATAGATTTTATCCGAAAAAGCTTATGCTTAAAGCAAATTTTTATATGTTATAAACATTGTTTGTTTTCCAAATAGAATTTAGTTTTCAGTTTGTTTTGTATATTAAGCAGTGATTTCGGTATACTCGCTAACTGAGAAGTGGACCCTTTTATGCCTTGCAGGGAATGCTGCCTTTAAATGTATGTAATGTTTTGTTAGTAGTGTGTACGTTTTCAGTCCATGTTTTTTTTTGTTTGTTTTTTATCCAGTGTTTGTTTACTGTAATTTATGATTTTTGAATAGAAAAAAAAAGGAGTGGCCGGGTAGCGACGCCATAATGGATATTTCTTCTGTTTATTTTGATCTAGACAAAATTAAAACAAATTTAAAACAAAATGGAATTAATAAAATTATGGTTTTCTGCTTTGGGAATATTCCGAATATTTTCATGACCACTGGGGCGAGTGACAAAATGGCCAACTACTCAAATATAAAAATTATTTTTTACCTACCCTTAAATTCTAACAGAAATAAATATTTTGAAGTCGTAAAATCCGCATGGTCCAAACCTTTAGAACGAATAAAAAATTTCTCTTACTCTATGCACTTTCTAGACTAGAATCACTTTCAAGTGTATGTTGCGAATTTCTCATCTTTTCTTTCTCAGAGTGATGGCTCGCTATCGGGAAACAGGTCTATTTAAAACTACCGCAAACTATTGAAAACTTTGATGAGTATAAACATAAATGGGAACAAACTATCATTAATATTAAAAGTAAGAACATATTTCCGTTTTCAAATGTGATTTTAATGCTAGAAATAAGTATGACGTCAAATTATCTATGCTAATTTGGTTTTTCCCTCCTTTAAAGAACCTTAATGTGAGGAGCAAGCTAAATTCCTGACTAATAACTTTGCTCCAAGTAAAACTATAATTTGTAAACACATAATGTGCCATGTGAAATAAAAGAAATATGTAAAGAGAAATAAAAATATAACTACCAAACCCTATATAAAAAATAGTCGTACTAATACAGGACAAGAAGAACTTGGTTACATTGCATAGTTAAAACTGAATATTTTTCGTTTGGTATAAAATTAAACAATCCGCAACCGTGTTATAAAGCATATTTGGTCTATTATTCTCACTAAAGTTTTATATGAAGAAAATATTCCATTAATACAACCAATCTTTGTTAATAATACGTTCATTACCAATACGTATACCAATACTTGCAAAAAAGTCTCCTATTTAATAATTTCTTCTCGTATCAATTTACTCCAATTGAAAATTTTAGTCAACTTTCTGATTCTGAATGTAGCACTCGAATATGCAATTTTGTATTTAGTAATGGAAATATTCTCTCCTTCTTATCGCATTTTTTTTAACTATATGTTGCGCAGAGGACGCGATCACTTTTCTTTCTTTGTAGTAATAGAAACTCTGAAAGAATTATTATCTGCGAGGTAGAGTTTAAAAACTAAACGGAGGAGAGTGTTACATAATATACATTATAAACATAACTAACAAGTCTTGCTGCTGGGTTCCGACTGGGTTGGGTTGGGGTCCGTATCAGGTGAAAGTTTCAGTGAAAGTTCTATATACACTATGGTTGATATTTCGTTGAAATTGGAAGGAATGCATTGTAGCCGCAGTGTTGTACTTTCCAATCCGAAATATTCAGAAACGAGACATTGTAAGTAGAAAGTTAGCACACGTGAATATTATTGTATTATAAAGGGAGATATTGATTGGCTAGTATGAAAATATTTAGAAAGAAAGTTTATGTATTATGAAGAATTGAAACAATTATATTGTAAGTAGAAAATACACTGTTGTACGTACGCATGCGCTACATTCATTCATTTATTCGTTAACTAACCAGTAACATATTACCACCTGTTGCTTCATGCATGAATAAAAATACGGGAAAAGTAAATATGCCTTTAAAAATGAAAGTGATCAAGTTTTGAATTTTAATCAAGATAATTAATTAAAAGAGTTTTAGAATTTTACGCACATTTCTTGCTGTGAAAGTATATTCTTACAATCTTATTTTCAAATATTTCGGCAAAACCATTTAAATTATTTTCAAGCAACATGACAATGGGTAATATGTTACTTTTACATTTTAACAACCTCGTACCCAGCTCACTGTGAAAAGGAAAATCGTCCCTTTGAGCTGGTTGATAATTTTAAAATTTCGTATAACACCAGTACAAAAAATAATGACACTTTGCTACCAGTAACATCACAGCTCATTTTCATCTATCAACACAAAACGTAAGACTATGAAGCCTTTTTCACAGCTACCTATCTGAAGGCAAATTACTTTTTCCTGTATTTTATAGATCGGTCAATAACTAATTATTTAAACGGTGCAGTTGGTCCTGAAGATAGTTCTCCGGGTGAAGATGCTGATATACCTCAATCGGACGAAAATGCGCCAATGGAAGAAAGCGGTTCACCGGATGGAGAAGCGTCCCCTGTATCCAGTGAAGAGGATTCCAGCATTGCTGAACAAGCTAATAGACTAGAAGAAACCCCTACTATCTCACCATCCGGTCCTCTCATTAATGGCAATATTGCCGCAGGATTCCCCAACAATGAAGACAATATTCCACAACAGAACATAGGAGCAGCTGAGATTTCTGGCTTTCAACGTTCCAAAGTTACAAAGGCTGGCAAGAAATCAAAAGCAAAAGCAAAAGCAAAAATCCATTCTAAGGACGCGAGCAAGAAGCATGAAACTCCGTCAGCTCAACCGTCTAAAAAGAAGCAGGATATATCAACTGGATGTTTAGACTGCGGAGATCACTGTGATCCCGGTTGCCACATTCAGCATGTAGCCATTGGAGGGCCTATCGGTGCAGTCGGATATGGAGTGGATGGACATGAAAGTGAAGCAGAAGGGGTTGGTGCTGGCGGTTTTGGTGGTGGATATGGTTATGGAGGTGTTGGAGGACACGGTGGCGTTGGTGGATATGCCAATGGTGAAACTGTAGGACACGGTGGCGTTGGAGGATATGGTTATGGAGGTGTTGAAGGACACGGTGGCGTTGGTGGATATGGCAATGGTGAAACTGTAGGACACGGTGGCGTTGGTGGATATGGTGATGGTGGAGAAGCTGGATTTGGTCATGAAGGATTAGGTAATGAGCACGGATGTGTGGGAGCAGACTGTCACGATCACACCGCTGTATACCACCGTCCTGATATTGTTGTACCTCAGCCACCAGATGTCATCCATCGGCCAGATATTGTTATCCACCGTAAGCCGATTATTATACACAGAAAACCAGTAATTTATCACAGAAGACCAGTTGTTGTACATAAACCACCTGTGGTTGTTCACCAAGCTCCTATTGTGGTTCATCCGATCATACACCATCACAGGATGGTTACACACCATGTACATGATTATCATGAACCGCATGTGTACGACAACCATGAATCACATTATGAAGACAACCATGAACCACATTATGAAGACAACCATGAACCACATTATGAAGACAGCGATCACAGCGATGACGACGAATGTGGTTGTGCTGGTAAGAAGGACTGTGTCTGCGATCATAACAACGAAAGGAAGGACAAGCTGCGTGGCACAGTAAATGCAACATCAAGATCTTTGCATACAGCAAAGAAGAAGCAAGATATCTCCACCAGATGTGTAGACTGTGGAGATCATTGTGACGATGATTGCCATCAAGGTGCCGTTTCTCTGGGCGGGATGATCGGAGGAGAAGGCCTAGGAATGGGAGGACATGAGGTATCTGGTGAGCATGATTCAGAAGGGTTTGGTAACGGTGACATTGGTGGCAACATTAATTTCGGTGGTGGCTACGAAGGAATGGCTGGAGGCCATACTGGTTTTAATGGAATGGGTGCATCGGGACATCTTGGCATGAGTGGTTATGGTGGAGACGGTGGCGAAATTAGTACTGGATATGATCATGGTTATGTCGGATATGACCATGGAGGTTTCCATGGTGATGCAGGAACATATGATGGAGGATCCCACGGTGAACATGTGGGTTATGGAGATGGTGGTAGAGTGCATGGTCACCACCAAGATACAACAGTATACAACAGACCAGATATTATTGTCCCACAACCTCCAGATGTCATCCATCGTCCAGACATTGTTATTCATCGTGCACCTATCATTGTACATAGGAGACCTGTAGTTTATCATCAGGCGCCAGTTGTTGTACATAAGCCACCAGTTGTAGTACACCAAGCTCCAATAGTTGTACATCCAGTAGTACATCACCATAGAGTTATCACGCACCATGTTCACGATTACCACATAGAGCCGCACGTTCATCAAACAGGTTGTGGGTGCGAAGGAAAGAAAGACTGCATCTGTGACAAGGGGATTAAAAAAACTAACGTAGGTACATCCCCAGATATTACGTTGAGATCGTTAATTCCAAATGCGTCATCGAAAGGAAGCAAAGTACATAGCGAGAAAGATCTGAATAAGAAGGACTCTATTTCTAACAACACGCTGGAGTTTAAAACAGGTAAAAAGAAGAAGAAAGATGTAGTTGTGAGCAGGCCCCCTATTATTTACCACCCTCCTCCCGAGATCTATCATAGACCAGACATAGTTGTACATAGACCTCCTCTACTCATTCATAGACCTTCTATTATATATCATCAACCACCAGTTATTGTGCACAGACCTGCAGTAGTTTATCATCAACCACCTCTTGTCTTTCACCAACCACCACCAGCCGTACAACAACCATTACTGATTTCACACGATACATTCAGATTTCATCCATCCGCCTTTTATACGCACATGGGGTCAGTCGTCAACAAAGTTGGTAGTTACGTTGGTGTACCGCATGGTCCAATTGTTAATTACCCCCATTCTCCCTTCTATGGCGCTACGGGATATGGTCCAGCGCCACCTTCTGGCTATCAAGGGTTCGGGAATTCCCATGTACCATACGCTAACCCAGCCAACACTGAGGGGCATGAGCCATTTATGTCTGTTTCAAACATGGGCCACGAAGGAGGTTATGGTCACGTGGAAGGCGAAGGTGGCTTTGGTATGGGAGGTGGATATGACCATGAACCAGCAGGCGGGTTGGAACAACAGGGGCCTACGGAAGGAACGCCTGAGTTTGGACATGACATATATAACGGCGGCATGGAACATCATGCTTTTCCTCCAGGTCGTGGTGAATTTGGCGAACGGCCGTTTGCAGGTGAATTCCGTAGAGGAGCTGAATTACATCACGAAGGCATGGAAGGGGAACACGAAGGTAATGACGGACCTTAAATGGGCTGCCAACTTCGATGACGACTGACTCACTTTAGCAGAAGCTTGTGTAAATTGTGCATTTGGAATATAAAGATATATCCGCCAATTGAACCAATTCAACAATACGCTTCAGTGTTAATCTTCAACGGTGAAGAGCATAAAGCTTCTGCTATGAAGAGCATAGAGCATGATACCATTTAGTCATTTGCACGTACATAAGCATATACACAATCCACCATCCCACAATGCATTGTAAGCATACACTGACAGCTAGTGGACCTCAACATCACGAATCACGTGACTGTGGGTTGATAAATCAAATGTTGTGAACTGTAAAACCTTAATTTCTGAAAATGAACTTTTCGTCTGAAATTTAATTTGAAATTCAAGTCTAAAAAGCGTGGCCACAGTAGCTGTTGACGTTAGCTTATAATGTGTATGGTCAACTGTTGCTAAATGTCAGTCTGTCCTTGGTTGTCAGCGGTTTCTCGTACACTTATGGTATAGTTGCTCATATTCATAGCATTGTCTGTGTAGGCTGTCAAGCTGTAGTTATTAATATTATTTACTTTATTGTTTGATCACGTGGTTCGTTAAAGTAATTATATATTTCAGAAGAAGTAACTTTTGAATATACGGACTGAAAGGGAAACAAGCAGATCATAATAATTAATTATGTGTAGAATAAAAAAAATACGCTGATCCAGGACAGCAAGTTATGTTATCAGGAAAAATATTATAAACAGAAGAAATATTAAGGGGGTTCCTGCATACAAAAATAAGTTGGGTTTTTATGAAATGAAAGCCCTTCAAAAATGATGAAAACCACTTTTTATTTTGTTAAAAGGTAACAAGCGTTTCTCAAGATATTGCAATTTTAAGCACTTTTAATGCAGCAGATGTTCACGCCACTTCACGATACTTGTCATAAGTTAGTTTACCATATGTGACAAAATTATGTCTGGCAATATCATGAAAATTTAGTACAGATATAGAGAATGACCAAAATATATATACTAAAAAATTTGATGTTCAAAATGGTACATGGCACTAGTTCCTGTCCCTTTTGCATTTTGCTGACACTGAATAATAAATCCGTAAAAATGAAAAGTGACCTTGCCTTTCATCTATAAAATCGCCAAAAGGCCTGGACCGAGTGACAGGTATTTTGAACATCAATTTTTTTTTTAATATTTATTTAGTCATTCTCTCTATATATACCAAATTTAATAAGGTTTGTATTTCTCAAGATATTATTTCCAAACTTAATTTTGCCATATATGGTAAGCTACCATGTGACATCATAAGTTTCGAGAAGTGGCTTGGACATCTGCTGCATTAAAAGTCTATCTTAAAAGGGCTTAAAATTGTAATATCTTGAGAACAATTTGATATATTTGACAAAATAAAAATGGTTTATCATCATTTTTGAAGGGCTTTCGTGTGAGCCTAACTTATCTTTTATGCAGGAATCCCTTTAAAAATACAAAACACTTTTTCAAAAACCTGTTCAAAATGAAAAGTTAAAAGACTATTTCTTACGTTTGTAATGTTATTTAATAATAATATTTATTGATTTATTGAATATTTACTGAAGACTACAGGACTTTTGTGAACCTGATAAATTGTTTTCGCCTATGAGATTTAAAATATTTTATTCGCTTTCTCAGGAAACATAAATTTTATTAGTAATTTTATTAGACATCTTTCTAATCGTAAACAAAAGTTCATGATTTCCAAAAATTTCCGGGTGTGTTTATTTCGCGAATTTCAAAATCTAAAAATTAATATTCGGGGACACTCTTTGTGGAATGATTGATTGATTGATATATTTATTTAGAGTCGGAAAAAAGTTTTGTTTATACAAGTAGCTCTAACTAAAATAAAATAAAAAGAACTAATCAAATCCGACTAATGATAATGTATAGTGTCCCCGGAAAGGAGTAAAATCATTGGTCATTTCTTTGATATTTTGCTTTTTCCAGGGGGTCAATTATTGGAAATATATGGTAAAATAAATTTGATAAAAGCTTATAAGACACTCCCTTGTTCCTCATGAAATTATAAAGGTTTTCAATGGGACGTTTAATATAACCAGGATGTGTGCTTATGACCCCCTGGTTCTTCATCAAATGATAAAGGTTTTCGATGGGACGTTTAATATAACCAGGGGGAATTTTATGAAAGAGTTCAACCTCACATAACTTCATAGATAATAAGGAAAGAATCTAAAATCTAAAAACTCCGAATTTTTAAACAATTGAGAACAAGGAAAGGGTTGTGATACTGGTAATCCAAATCAACATTTATTTGTGGATTGTTTCAAATGAAATTCTTTGCACGAGATGTGTTTACAAAACAATGATTAGAGGAGTAACATCTTGCACGAGCAACTTTTTCTTCCACGAGCACTTTTTTCTTCCTGGCACGTGAAGAGTAGCACATACAGCAAGTAGCACGTACAGCACAAAGTTCTCACTTATAATGATTGGCTAAAAGTTCGTTGTTGCATGTCTGACCAACTAAAACTGCTTTTAACATATAATATGATTTATAATTTGAGTGTCGAGATTTCAGGGAAGCTAACTCACGTTCACAAAAATTGTAGACCAGTTTTTATTACGCGCCAAAACATCATTAATTGGCTAGTTCCTGACAATTGGTCGCTTTCTAGAAAAAAACTTTCGTTTCTCTTGACATATTTTTTTGCCTTTTGAGTAATGTTTTTAAATGCTGAAAGCGTATTAAATATTTATTCATATTTTAAAAATGGTACCATTTTGAGCCACCGTAAAACCTGTCACCCGCTTTCTCAAACCTTTCATTTTGGGCCACCGTAAAACCTGTTGCCCGCTTTCTCAAACCTTTCAGTTTGTTAAACCGGCGTATGATCCTAATCGGGAAAACAATAGCTACTTTATAATAAAAATATAGTTTCATCAAGCATTTCTCATTGTATCCTTTTTCTAGGTTATGGAAGGCCACTTGAAGGAATGGAGGGTGCACCCGAAGAACGCATGCGTGGCGGTGGAGGAGAATTCCCTACACAGGAGGGAGCTCCACTTGCTCATCCACCAGAATCAAATTTTGGTGGACAGGCAGCATACAAGCGACAAGAAATCGCGAAAGAGAACAGCAAAATGAAACGAAGTCGAAGATCTGCTGATGCTGAGGATGATGATAACGTTGATGATAGCAAGGATGATGATGAAGATGTTGACGATGATGAGGAGGCGGAGGCGGTGGCGCAGGAGGAGGAGGACGACAAACACGTCATGGGATCAAAAAAGCACAAAGTTGTGGTCGCCAGACCCGATATTATTTATCACCAAGCACCAGAAGTGGTTCATAGACCACCTCTCATTGTCCATAGACCGGATATTATTATTCATCGACCATCTGTAGTTGTGCATCGTCCACCTGTTGTTGTTCACAGACCAGCTATTATGTATCATCAGCCACCAGTTATTTTCAATACCCCTGCTCCGATTATTCATCGGTCACATGCTGTCTCTCATGATATGTACGTTACTCACGATTATCCAGAGCATATCGGCTCCCATGTCCATCACATGGGCGGCATGATTGGTCAGTCACCGATTGTTGGTCATGTAGAGAACATTGGTCAGAGCTATGAAAACCATGAGGACGCTGGTGATCATGGGACAGTTTTTGGTGATGACGATCAATATGACAATGAAGAAATAGTAGATAATGACCATGATGGGAGAGATTGGGGCGGAGCCTCTCTTCCAGTTGCTCAAGTAGGAGGGATGGTTCCCATTTTACCTGTTAATCCTGGATATGGTGGAATGGCCGGTTTTCCTGGTCCTATAAGTGGTTTTGGTCAAGGAGCTGTATTTGGACCACCAACGTTCTTCCCAGCTGGTGGTGCTGAAGGAAATGGTGAAATGATGGCAAATTCAGAAAACGGTCATTCGGACGAGCAGGCATGGACAAAATCTGAAGTCCCAATTCACACCCACAAAAAGAGTCTGAAGAAGAAGAAATCAAAACATAATAAAGGTACGAAAAAACAACATGTCAGTGGACATGGTGGTGTATTGGGCCCTGATATAGGATTTTCATTAGGTCACGGCGGAGAAGGCCATCATGAAGGTTATGGTAATTTTGGCATTGGCTATGGAAGTCATGAAGGTGGTCATGACCTTGGATATGGTGGTCATGGTGGTAGTTTTGGTGGTCATGAAGGTGGCTTTGGAGCAGGTATGGTTGGCTATGGTGGTCATGAAGGTGGTATTGGTGGTCATGAAGGTAGTTATGGTGGTCATGAAGGTGGTATTGGTGGTCATGAAGGTGGTATTGGTGGTCATGAAGGTGGTATTGGTGGTCATGAAGGTGGCTATGGTGGTAGTGAAGGTGGCTCTGGTCACGAGGGTGGCTATGGTGGTCATGACGTCGATCATGGAGACTGGGGTCACGGACATGAGAACACTTGGGAACATCACAACGATCATGATCATCTTCAGGGAGGTAGCCAAAACACTGTTCTGTACCGACCAGATGTTGTATTCCATCCAAGACCAGAACTGTACCATCGGCCAGACATCATTGTCCATCGTCCGGATGTAGTCATTCATCGACCATCAGTAGTTATACATCAACCAGCCGTGCTTGTACATAGACCTGCCGTAGTGGTCCATCAACCACCTATTGTATTTCACCAACCTGAGCCAATTGTTCGCCGACCACAAGTGGTCTCTCACGACCATTATGTCACCCATGATGCGCATGAACACGTGGGATCAGAATTAGAGCATAGTGGACATCTTGTTGGGCATGGGGGATTCTACGAAGGCCACGACCTTGGGCATGTAGGTGGACAAGAAGGTGGTTTTGGTATTGAAGGAGATCATGGTGGAGGAGGTTTTGGTGGAGGTAATGGAGATTATGGTGGTGGTGGTGGTGGTGGTGGTGGTGGTGGAAATCATTTGACATAAGTCGTGAAGAGAACAGATTCCATCTAAATCTAATCCTTGAGTGTAATATCATCTAC